>PVKB01008305.1:0-18403 GCA_004027205.1 Ctenodactylus gundi | reverse complement strand
TTGTGTTGTTGGTGTCTCTTTCACAATCCAAGTCTTCTTTGAAAATTCTCTGTGGTGATGGCTTAGTGGCTGCAAGTTTCTTTAAGCTTTCTATATCATGTAGAATTTTAATTTCTCCCTCTAGTTTAAAAGATAGTTTTGCTGGATATAGTAGTCTTGGTTGGAATTTGTGTTCTTTTAGTATTTGAATTATATTGCTTCTTGATCTCCTGGCTTTTAGCGTCTGGGTTGAGAAACTGCAGTTATCCTTATAGCTTACCACTATAGGTCGCCTTCTGCTTTTCTCTTACTGATTTCAGTATTCTCTCTTTGTGTTGGGCTTCTAGTACTTTAATTATGATGTGTCATGATGAAGTTCTTTTGTGATCCACGTTGTTTGGTGTTCTATATGCCTGCAGAAGATCAATGTTCATTTCTCTTCTTAAGTATGGGAAATTTTTTCCATAATTTCCTTAAATATGGCCTTTAATCCTTTTGTTTCATCTTCAGTCTTCTCTTGGACTCCCATAATTCTCAGATTGTTTCTCTCTGAATCATCTATCATACGTTGTAATGATGCACCTTCTTCTTTTTTTGCTTTGCATTTTTTATGGTCTTTCCGTTCCTGCTCTGCCATTTTGTCTTCTAAATCTGATAATCTAGTTTGAAAGTGTTCGACATCGTTGCTTATTGTGACCTGTGTGTGTTTTGCATCCTGTAATTCTGCATTTATTTTTCTCATGTCTCTATTGTGTTCTTCTCCCACTTCTTGCATTGCCTTCATTCTCCTCCAGTTCATTTCTTCTTTGATCTCCTCTACTTGCTTCTCATAGCTTGCTTTTAGCTTAGCTAGGTCTTGGCATAGCTCTTGTTCTAAGGTTCTCATGTCCGGCATCATTTCCTGCTTTATTTCTTGTTTTATTTCCTGCTTTAGTTCCTGCTTGAATTCCTGCTTGAATTCCTGCTTTAACTCGTTCTATTTCTGGGCCCAGAATTTACCTTCATTTGTGCCATTTTCATCTTTAGCTTCTGTATTTTCGGGATTCCTGATATACTCTTCTGGAGTGTCAATATTTTTTGAAGGAGATTTATTTCAACATTTCCTCATGGTTCTGCTGTGTCCGGTGGTTTCTGGTTATCTATCACTTGCTTCCTCTATGTGGTTCTTCTCAGGAGGGCTCTGTCACATGCTGGGAGAGCCCAGCCTCTGTGTTGACCCTCGCAGCAAGGGGCAGTGGAGATACGAACTCAAGCCCCGCCGTTCTACTCCTGCGTGGCTCTGTCCTTCATTATCCAGGCCCCGGAACTACCTCAAGGTCTCCTGGTTTTCAGGACGCCTGTGCACCCTTCTGGTCTGCTCCCGTGCATCTCCTTCTGGCTTCCAGCACTCCCTGCCTCTTCCACTGGGCTCCAAGGCACGAGGAGCAGCTGCGAGCCCCACCCGTGGCTCTTAAGCAGTTTCCTCTGGCCACCAGCACTCCCTGCCACCTCTGGGGGGCTCCAGGTCCCGGGAAGCAGCTGCGTGCCGTACTTGTCTAAATCCAAGCAGCTCCCTGCAGCCGCCCGCAAGCCCTGCCTCTCCCGCGAGACTTCTAGGTGTACGGATCAGCTGCGTGCCTCACCTGCACTCTTAAGCAGGTTCCACTGGCCGCGGCGGCCGCACCGTACCTGTCCAAATCCAAACAGCTCCCTGCAACCTGCAATGTTCTTTCTTTCCCACAGTGTTGAAAAGAGTTTTGGCAATCAAAAACATAGGAATTGTAGAAGGACAATTCCCACAGCACCAACATAGTTGTAGTTGGGGTGTACATTGAATGAGTTTGAGCCAAAGCTCAGCCATGGCTCAGAATCGCCATTTGGAATTGAGAGACCACTGTCCATTATCCCAGTGAATATATGCTGCCTGAGGCAACTGAGGGCTGAGGGTGCAGGGGCTGATTATGTACCTCAGCCTGCATCACAGAGCAGGGTGTGTCACAGAGGGATTTTGAGGTTGGGGACTGGGACCACCTAAGGAAAGACTCAGCCCCTCCCCCACCTCAGCTCCCTAGCAATCCCTAATCCCAACCCCTTCTGCAGCCTCCCAAGTCCACTGTGACATCTATCATGGGTTCATCTCAGGAAACTGTTCTGTTTGCTCCATCCATGCCTCTGATATCACCTACTGCCTCCGTTATCATAGCTGACCTTGACACATACCCCAGTAATTCTGCTGTCTGGAATGTCAGACACACAACCTGGAATATTCATCTAGGCCAAGACGTGTGTACTCTCAGCATTGCCTATGTCTTACAATCCACTTTGTCTCAGAATTTTGTTTTGCCTTACCCTAGGCCAAATATAAGAGGGAAATTTCACTTCAAATTTCACTTGTCACCAACATTGTAATGTGATAAGTCCTAGCCATACCTTACGATTCACTGTCCAATGTCCTGAGAACATCTCATGTATACAGGGTGGTCTTCTGAGAACACAGTGCAGGGATTCATGGCCTTGAAGATGTGGTGCCCATCAGCTGCAGGTGTTCCAGGGTGATTTTTAGAACTTGAACTTCCCCTCCCCTCAATCTCCACTTTTTGCTTCACTTATGGGAAAAGTTGTATTTCACCACCTAAACTGGGCAGCCAGGAAGTCACATAGATACAATCCCCTCAACCCCCACCCACCCTCAGGCATCTGAACAATGAGAGATGATGCCAGGCATATGTACACCAGCCTCCCCTTTTGACAGTTCTGAGACAATTCTGATAATATTTTTGCAAAGCCCCCAGCAGACTGCTCTATGAAGTGAGCAATCACATTGCCCAGAGTGCTGGTACAGTAGGAGCACACAGTGTTCTATTCCAGGGTTCTTGCTGTCCCACTTTAGCCTCCAGGGACTGACTACACCCAAAACATACATGCTTTGACGTTTTAGTCTTGAGCTCTGAGTTAGGGCTACATTACAAGTGAGACAGTGCTACTCTGAGATCTGCAGTGGGTCACATCCAGTTTTTACGCAGTTCCTGGCAGAGTGTGAGGGTGGCTCAAGTAAATGGGTCTTCATTTATTTATTTAAAAAATCTGGATCCACAGTGATGAATAAGTAAATAGTGGTAGAGAAGAGGATGAAAAAACTGGCAGCCAGACCAAATGTAAGCTCATGCAATTTTGAGATTAATTTTCTCACCAATAGGGTAACATTTGCATGCAATTTTTGGTAGATCTTAAGAGGCTTTTGGTTCAGTAATTGGATGGGCCAGAAATCAATATTTTGCTACTTGTCATCTCGAAATTTGAGGGCAAATAAGGTCTTCCACCACCACATTCTCTTTTCTTTTACCTTCCACCAACTCCAAAAGAGCTACCTTAAAGATTTAAGAAAAATAAATAAATAATTAACTTTGTATACATTTACAGTATAGCTCCTCTACAGGTTACATGATTGTTGGGCACAAATCATGATCCCAATATGTGTTTTATTGAAAAGAAATAAAAAGTGAGCCATACTTCAAGTTTTTTAAAGGACTAATTTCGATGTCCTGAAAAACTTAGACTATAGGCATATCTCAAACATTAGTATTTTTTCTTGGTTGTTGTTTCCAACTTATTACCACTGTATTTGAAATGAATTCATAGAACTTCAGATCTGGAATTAAGATAAAACTAATCTTGTTAATAGGAATGTTGAGTGTTAATAGTAGTTACAATTTATATTAGTTAGGCAATATTGTGGTTTTTAACTGAAATGTCCCCTTAAAGTTTCATGTAATTGAATGTTACAGATTTTCTATAGAACCATATGTTGTTGGGAGATTGGGGCCTAGTCTGGAGGGGTGGGTTACAGGCATGTAAATTGAATTACAGGTATGTAAGTTGGATTATCAATGTGTAGTGGGGGTTTACCACACCTTCCACACCTGGATCAGGAGCGGCTGATCACTGGGATGAGACCTGGATGGATACATAAGCTGCTTCCTTCCTTCCTTGGAGGACTAGTCTCAACTTTTCTTGACTTGGCTTCCTGTGTGTGATGTCGTGAGACGCTGCCTCCATCTCTCTCTCTGCTATGTACTTCCATTGCTGCCGGCCGCTCCTGAATGGACTTGTGACCTTCTGAGACTATGAGCTAAACTAAACCTTTCACCAACTAAATTTATGGATAGTTAGTATTGTGTCACAACAATGAATAAATAACTAAAACAGGCAACAACTTAGCATGACATGTGCAAGGGAATTGGAGAAGTTCAGATTTCTGGTTGTGATTCTATTATTTCTGTTCTCGATTTTCTAAAATCTCTGGAGGGCTACTGGGATGCAAATTCAAAATTCTGCCTTTTGCCTTTAATTGCCTTTAAAACTTTATGAAGTGTTCATTGAAGTATAATTATTTGCCTAATATTCATTTAGAATTTCCTATCCATCAGTCTGGTGATCTCAGTTGTGATAATGTTTTTGCTTTCTCCTGAGATACCTGTTTATAAAAGATAACCTGTAAAAACATATCCTTTGTAGAATTGTTGGCAATAAGCCTTCAAAGTTCAAGCTTCTAAAGATTCCAAAAACCCTAGAATATGGTAAGTTATAGCTCATTCTTTTTTGAGATATTGTGTATTGATCAAAATTCTGTGTTGTAGTGTGACCAACATGTCAGGAGACAATTCCTCTTGAAAAGAAAATTTGTTCCAGTTTTACAGAGAAGGGCAGAGACTACCCATCCTGTGGCCAATAGGAACAGCACCAGGGGTGGTTGGGAGGAGGAAGGGGAAGGGAAACCGGGCCAGAGCCTTATTTGTAGTTTTCTGGAATGTGCCCCAAAGCTCCCTGTATTTGAATGCTGTGAATTTATCTGTGGATTATGACAGCTTTTGGGAGATTTGTCCTGGTAAAGTAGAATGCTGGGCGTGTGGGGAATTACTGGGTGTGTGCGGAGGTACTGAACATATGGCCTGGAATGATGTAATCTAGTCCCGACTTTCACCTACCCAAATCCTTCCTCTTGCCATGTCCTAAGCTGCTGTGAGTTCACTAGTACCTTCCCATCATTGTGCACTGCCCATGAATGGACAGAGACCTCAAGAAACTGTGAGCCGAAGTCAACATTTACTTCCATATGTTGTGGGTATCAAGTATTCTATCCCAGTGAGGAAAAAGCAACTACGACCCAGACTTTGAACTGAGAATACAGGATGCCTTGGGGCCTCAATAGTCTCAATCGGGACGAGTGGTTCATATCTGGAATACTAGTGCTGATAGGCTAAGGCAGGAGGATCACAAGTTGGAACCCAGCCCAGGGATTTTAATAACTTGGTGAGACACTGTCCCAAAACAAAAAACAAAATCCATAAATTAATAAAAAATAAAAAAGGAGAGATATGGCTCAATATAAAGGCCCTGGGTTCCATACCAGTACTGAAAAAGGGGTGGTGTGGGGGTCAAGTCAGACCCTTAAACCTCATACCTTCCACGAATAGAGAAAAAAACCTAAACAATTGGTGTATGACAGGAAAGGCCTGCAGCCCTTATCAAAGGTTTTTTTGGTGCCCGGTGGGCAAGCTTTTCGACCTCTTAGTCCCCCAGAAGGGTGAGGGCCTAAGCCATTGAGGAAGAAGGGACACTGGCTTTTCATTCCTAGTTTGTGTTTTTTGGAGGGGGTGTTTGATTATTGGCTTTCTTTCTCCAAAATATCTAGCCAGAAATCAAGGTGTGTAGAAAGAGATGCTGCAGGTGCTTCCTGGGAAGGAAAAGCCATTCATTACAGGTAGGGCTTCTCCAGTGGTGAGAGATGCAGTGTCATGGGCCCCACAGGGGGGCGGGCAGGCACAGTCCCACCTCCCCCAGGAAGGAGTGTCTTTCACACACCACCTGTGACACCCCCTCCAATATCCTATCTCGGAGACCTTGTCAGGTCGGACCCACTCCCAAGAGCAGCAGGGTGGATCTTGAAGGCCTGGAGACCAATCGCTGTTCTCGGTGGTGCTGGCACATGTGCAGTTCTAGAGGATGTGCCTTTCAGACCCAAGGCTCTGCTACCCAAACTTCCACTTCGCCCCTCTCTGCTGAGAGCCACTGCCAATTCTTAGGATTCTCCTGAGATGCTGTCCACAGCCAGCTGACCTTTCTTCCTACTCCATGTCTGGGTTTCTCTCCAGGTCTCATTCGCAGATCATAAAGTCTCAGGTCCCCCATGCTCCATGCTGTGTGGTCTCTGCACTCCCTTTCCTGACTCCTGGCAGCTCCTGCAGCCTCAGAAACCCCAAAGGGAACTTCCCAGCCCTTGAAAGGCCACATGGGCTGGCTTGTCCCTCTGGGGCCATGGTGCCAGCCCTGTCTCGCCAGGAAGATCCAGGAAGGTGAGCCAAGCAGTCATCAGAGAAGGACACCCTCAGCAGGCCGCCACCCAGGAGAAGGAGTTCCCAACCCATCTGTCATGTTCACCTCCTGGCTGGCAAAGCTGGGGAGTGCCACCTGCTTCTCAGATAGGGTGGTCAGGGCAGGGCCATGGGACCTCCTAGAAACTGCGTGTCCATGCAGTCCAAACTTTCCTCAGTTTTCTGAGTCGCTCATACAGTGACTCTTCACCCCAGGACTCCTCTGCCCACCATGGTGCTCTGCTCATTCCAGGGAGTCCTGAAATGTAGCAGAGCCTGTACTTGTCCCCAGGAGTATGATGGATTGCCCCACATCCTCTATACCCAGTGGTGTTTGCACCTGCATTTCCCTTGTCTTTTTTAAGAATTTATTTATTTAGTTTTTATGAGACAGGGTCTCACTGTGTCACAGAGTTGTCCAGGCTCACCTCAAAGATGCTGTGGCCAGAATGCTCATGGGAACAGGCCCTTCCAGTAGCACTGCTCTTGTGCCAGCCCCATCAAACAGCCATTGGCACCCACACCTTCCAAGATCTTCTCCTGCGGCTCCCTATGAGCGAATTGTACCTCGCAAGCCCTCTGCCATGGAGGGCAGTCATGGGAACTCTGCATGCCAGGACAGTCCTTTCTGTGCCATGGGACAGCTGCCTGCCATCCAGGCTTGGATGTGCAGTTCTGCCCAAGAGGGAAGCTGTTTTTCTTATTTGTAAGGATTGGCTTTTATATCCCAGCCAGCAGGGAGCAACAAGTCTTTCTTTCTATAGACCTTGTAATCCTTGGATCTAGTGGACCAGGGCAGGGCTGTCTGTATCTGGCCTTGATGCTTGATGTTTGTCAGATACTTAAAAACAAAGAAACAAACAAAACAACAGCCAGGAAATAACAAGGCAAGAGAGAGCGAGAGCGAGAGCAAGAGCGAGAGAGAGAGCGAGAGAGAGCGAGAGAGAGACAGAGAGACAGAGAGAGAAAGAGACAGAGAGAGACAGAGAGAGAGACAGAGACACAGAGAGATGAAACCAAAGTGAAATACCAGTTCTCCCTGTGTCCCCGTGACTGCAGTCCTGTGAATCTGGGGACCATGCTCATCAAGTGTCCCTAGGACCAGCCTACCGAGCAGAAGCCCTTCCCAGGTATGAGCTAATCTCCCTTGTTTAGTTTTTTCCTTAAATGTGGAATATGTGAAGATACAGAGCCTGACATGAGCAGCTGCCCCGTCTTTGGAGTGCTTGTTGAAACCAAAGTCTTTGTAGTTTGCAGCAAACCCCACCTTCACTTTTATATTTCATTTCATTGCTTCTCACTAAATGATCAATTTCCTGGCTGTGATGGAACTTATCCTGCTGACTCAGCATGCCAGCATGCTAGTTTTACAGAGGTGCTCTACAATTTCTGGCTTCACTTGTGTGCTTTTATGAAAGTAAAACACTGGCATCCTGTATCCTCAGGACATAGCTTGTAATGTTGACTTTCTGGATTCCCAGAGTGAATTTGAGAGGGGATCCAAGTCTCTTTCTTGGGAAGTGCGTAACATTTTGGTAAGGGAAGAGAGTAAGAGAATAATAGACACTCAGACCTATGGTATTGTGTGAGGTGTCGTCCCCACGTGTTCCTCAGCCTGGTGAGTCCAGCAGGGCCAGTGTCTGTTCAGCAGCTTTTGGCTTTCCTAGGACTCCACATCCTATTCAGTCATGCCACCCTGGAGATCCCAGGGGAGCTTGAGCGGCCTGAGATTATAGGAGAAAGCCTACTTATGTGTGTGTCTGTGTCTGTGTGTGTGTGTGTGTGTGTGTGTGTGTGTGTGTGTGTGTGTGTGTGAAGGGGTAGTGACTGTTTGTTTTGCTCCTGTTGATTTTTTGGTACCTTTTGAAAAAAGAGTTGAATGGGGACAGTTGAAGACTAATCTCAGGCCTGTCCTCTAGCAGAAGAGGATGAGCAGGGTGACACTGATTGTTTCAGTGTGCTGGCCCCATCGAGCTCTGGATTTCAGCCAAAAAACCTGAAGTCAGAGCTGGCCTTTTTTTTTTTTTTGTGAGACGTGGTCACACTCTAGTGCGGCTGGTCCTGAACTCACTATGTAGCCCCAGTGGTTTCAAACTCACAGCAATACTCATGCCTCAGCTTCAACGGTGCTGGGATTACAGGTGTGTACCAATATACCCACCTTACATGGTGCTGAGGAATCAAACCCATTGCCTTGCACTTGGTAGGCAAGTGCTCTCTATCTGCTATACTAATCTTCCAGCCCATAGGGCTGGCATTTTTGCTAAACTTACAAGGGAAGCTTCAATTGTGGAGAAGGAGGAAGGTGGCACCAGGCATCTCACCTCTCAGGACCTTTATATCCAGCTGGCTTCCCCTCTGAGCCCAAAGAGCAGCCTGCAGCAATCCTCTCACACACTTGAATATTGTGCTCCATATTGACCTGTCCTCCGTGGCCCTAGGCTCTTTTCTTTTCTGGGAGCCTGCTTACATGTGAGGCAATCTCAGGGAGAGAGGAGTTTTGACTGTCTGCAATGAATACATAAAATACGGATGCTGCTGTTCCAGTAGATGGACTATAGGATCCCTGGTCTAGAGTGGGTCCCTTGGTGTGTTTTGGAAGTTGTCTAATAGAACTCTTGGCCTCTGGTTTTGAGCATTTTCCCTTTCTTTCCCAGGGTGGGCCAGGCTCTGCAGTGTTCTTGGATGATCCAGTTGTTTGTGCCAACACGCAAGAGCCCAGTGACACCTAGCCCTGATTGCTGCATGCCACCAGCTGCAGTGTGCGGTAGGTGCCTCCAGCTCTGAGTTACAGAGAGAAAGAGATGAAAGAAAATGTTTAGGTGATGAAGTGACATTAAGGGTTTAAAGGAGTATTTTTCAAATGCAGTGCTTTCTTTGGAAGCTCTCAGGAAGTTCTTTTTGCCGACAGAAGTTTGAGGTGTGTCTCTGTGTGTTTTGGTCTCCACAATCCCAGAGAGAGAGCACCAGGCTTGAGAACAAGGCTCATAGGTGGGAGGCCAGAAATTAATGGAAGCACATGGCAGGGCTAGAGCATGGTCAGGGCTAGAGCCAGAGCTCCAGGGCAGAGAACCTCACAACATGGTCAAAGAGAGAGAAAACTGGGTGGCATGGCAGAACCAGCTCAACCACCTCCAGGTCATACCCCAAGCACACATCCCCTTGCAGTCAGGCCCCACCTGCCAGCCCCATGCAGTATCCCTAGAAACATGAGGCTTCTGGGGGACACTTCAGATCCAAACCAAAACAGATTAGTTGAGCTTTTTCTTATTAACTTAGCGCACTATGTTCCCAGTGCTAATTGCGTTTCAGATTCCAGCATATCTGCTGAACTCTCCTCTTCTAAATTTGCTCATATTTCCGTGCTTTTTGTACTACAGGGTTAAGAAGAAAGCTCCTTCTCTACTCATAGCCTTCATGAGTTTTCCTTGGGGATGTTAACTATTATGTGTTTTCCCATATTTGGAACACAACAGTATTTCCCCAATCTCTAATGTGAGTTCAGTTTTCCAATTCAGCATGAAAAATGACCCAAATACACATATGTGATATTATAGTCCTAGGGAGGGAGTGCTGATTCTTCACACTTGCTACATCCTCAGCCTATTCCTATTTTCTGTTTTGAGATGAGGCCTCAGTTGCTAGGTTGCCCCGGCTGGGCTTGAACTTGGGATCTTCTTGTCTTCTCCTTCTAGTGTGCTGGGATTACAGGCCTGCACTGCCAGGTCCAGCTCGTAGATTGAAATAGCTGTCATGTGTTCCCAGAAGCAAAAATTCCATTTATGCCATCTCTCTTGTCTTCAGTTGTCTTGTTTACTGTTTCCTTGTGATAATTACCTTGCAAGATCTGTTGTGATGCAGAGTGGCGGCTCTGTCTTTATTCATCTTATTTAAAAATGTCTTAGCTATTCTCGCTGACTCTGGTGTGACAGAACAATTAAAATTACTTCTCAGCCTCTACCTCAATTAGTATTTGAGAATTTCAGAGATACTGCACTGAAACTGTTAATTAATTTAGAGAGAACTGACTTCATGAAAAACAAAATATTCCTGAGACATGGAGTGTGGATTGTGGATTGTCTATATGTTGGCACTGTGGGAGTAACTTGAGCACAGACAAGAGGCGGATTGGAATCCTGTTAAAAAGAAAGACTCTACCATGTTCTTTGTGTACTTAAATTTAGTTTGCTGGGTGGTATTTTCCATTAGTGAAATTGTTGTTTAACAATATCAATTCTTCATTTTTTTGAAGCAATCAAATGTTTACTGTGTAAAAGCAAAGATTCTTGTCCAAGAAGCCAAGAAGTAGTCTGAGTGTTTATCCAGAGTCTGAAGAGAAAATGAGTGGAGGAGCCTCTGGCATTGGGAGACTGGAGCATCATAGCCCGGGTCAATCTGCTGGCAGAATACAAGACACACTCAAAAACCAGCAGAAGATACTTAATGAGTTTTACAAAGATTTAACTAAAGAACTTAAGTAGGAAACACCTGCACAGCTAAAAGGACTACAGAAGTCAATGTAGGAAATGAATGACAAATTCACTAAAGAATTTCAAAAATACAAAAAGATAAAGGATGTGCATCAGAAGTTAAAAAGTTCTCTGAACACTGTTAGGAAGAGAATGAGGAAAAAACATTGTGCCCTTGGCAGAAATAACAGACCAAATTCTTAGTGATGTTCAAATAACTCTACATCAGTAGAAAATGGGTACCAACAGATTATAGATGACTCCAAAAAATCTCAGACTTAGAGAAATGCAAGAAAAATTGAAATACAAAGTAAAGTATTAAGAAAATTATTCACTAAAGTCATAAGAGTATGTACCATATATAGATAAAGAAACAGACACAGAAATGAGGGAGGCATACCACCTACCAACTAGGTATGACCAAAATGAAAGCTCCTCAAGACATAACATAATAAAGGTTACAGGCATCCAGTGTGAAAAGAACATCTCAAATGAATTAAGAGGAAAAATAGCAAATAACATACAAAGGCAAATTTATCAGAGTTACAACCAGCTTCTCAACAAAAATGTTAAAGGCTAAAGGCCAGAAGAGCCTACAGTGAAGTGTTTGGGGCCCTTAGAGAAATCGTCTGTCAACTAATACTCCTATACCCAGAAAAATGATCATTTAAAATTGACAAGGAAATAAAGACCTTCTATGTCAAAGAAAATTGTAGAAATTTATAACAAATAAACCAGCACACAAAAATTCTTAAGAGTCTTCTGGATAGGGATATAGAGAACAACATAACAAAGAAACTGGGAGCAGGTATAGTTTTAATAGAGAGAACATCTCAAAAACAAGTAAACAAAAGAAATCAGCACTCATACAGTAGCAAAATGCCAAGACTCAATATTTACTGGTCAAGTATTGTTCTTAATTTCAGAGGTCACAACTCACCAGTCAAAAGAAATAGGCTGGCTAACTGGATTAAAAAACAAAATCCAACCATATGTTGCTTGCAAGAGACACATTTTCCACAGAGAGAGAAACACAGATTCCAGGTGAGAGGATGCAGTTCTACAGTCCATTCAGCTGTGAGATAAAAACAAGCAGGGTCAGCACTTCCCTGCTAACAATGTGAACTTTAAACCACAACTGGTCAAAAGAGACAAAGGTCACTTCATTCCCATAAAGGGAACAATCCAACAGGTGGAGCTAAGAGTCACAAACTTTGGTGCCTCAAACTATAATCCACCCAAATATATAAAATAAAGACTACCTGGCTTTAAAGAAAACAGATGGACCCCCAGCTCTACAGAAATGGAGATCTCTAATAGTTCTGTCTCCCATGAAGATAGTTAGACAAAAAATTAACAAAAACATAGCACATCTGAACAACATCATGGAAGAAAAAAATCTTGTAGACTTGCCATAACAAGAAAGTACACATTCTTTTCGGCTGCTCATGGAACATTCTCCAAAATAGACTGTATTCTAGGCCACAAAAAAAGAATACAAAATACAAGAAAATTCACATAATCCCATGTGCTCTGTCAGATCACAGTGGAATGAAACTAGAAATCAACTAGAGCACAAAAGTTTCTGTTCAAATAAATGGAGGATGAATAGTACTCTTGGAAATAAACATTGGGTTAAAGAAGAAATCAAAAAGTTCATAGAGACAGATGACAAGGGAAGTACGTCAAATGACAAGGGAAGTGTGGGATAATATAGAGGCAGTGTAAAGAAGAAACTCATTTCCATGCATGCACACATGACAATAACTGAGCAATCGCAAATAAATAATCTAATGATGCAACTTAGGGCCCTAGTAAAATAACAATAAGTCAATCCCCAAACTAGCAGAAGGAAAGAAATTATAAAGATCGCTGCAGAAAATAATAAAATTGAAATTTAAAAATGAGACAAAAAGTTGATTCTTGAAAAGATAAAAACATCAATTCACCTCAAGTTAAACTCACAAAAAGAAGGCAAGGTGAAACTTCATCAACTCAGGAATGAAAAAGGTAACATTACAACAGACAACATGGAAATCTAAAGGATTGTAAGAGGTCATTTAGAAAACTTATTCAAATACATTTAACTTATTCAACACAATTAAGAATCTTAATGAAATGGGTGAGTTCATAACCACATATCAACTTCCAAAATTGAAAGAAGAAATAAAACACCTGAATAGGCAAATGTCCATCTATAAAGTGAGGAAATAATAAAAAGAATTCCAACTAGGAAGGGCTTGGTATCTGACAGGTTCACAGCAGAATTCTATGAGAAATTCAGAGAAGATTTAATGTCAATGCTCTGCAAACTCTTTCAAGAAACCCAAAAGGAAGGAAGTTGCCAAAATTATTCTCCAAAGCTAGCATAACTTTAATATCAAAACCAGACCATGATTCAATGAAAAATGAAAACTACGGGCCATTATTCCTAATGAAGGTAGACGCGAAAATACTCAACAAAATTCTTGCCAAGAGAATACCACAAATCATAAAGAAGATCACACACCTTGACCAAGTGGGCTTCATTCCAGAGATGTAGGGATGGTTCAAATTATGCAAATCTATAAACATAATATATGATATTAGCAGATACAAAGATAAATATCATATGATCATCTCAATAGATGCATAAAAACATTTGACAAAATATAGCACCATTTATGATAAAGATTCTGAAGTAAATGGTAGTAGAAGTACCTTATCTTAACTTGATCCAAAATATTGACACCATTGTTCTAAATGGAGAGAGAGTGAAAGCATTCACACTAAATTCAGGAAGAAGACAAGCATGTCCACTGTCACCCATAAGTATTCAGCATAGTGCTTGGAATTTTCAGAAGAGCTATCAGGCAGGAGAATAAAAGGGAATATGAAATGGAAGGGAAGACGTTATGATATCTCCTCTTGCAGATGCTGGATACGGTGCTACATCAAAGACCCCCAGAATCCCATGTTAAGTCTCCTAGAGTGAAAAAGTCAAATCAACAGTGAGTAGGTAATAAAAGTACTGACAAATTGGTAGCATTCTTATATACTGATAATGAATCCAATGGGAAGGAAATCAAGAAAATGACCCCTTTCACAATAGCAACAACAACAACAATCACAAAATACGTAGGCATAAACCTTACTAAAGAAGAAAATACATATACAGAGGAAGCTATACAACTCTGAAGAAAGAGATTGAAGAGGATTTTAGACTAATGGAAAGACATCCTATGTTCCTTGATAGGAAGAACTAACATTGTTGAAATGGCCCTATTTCCAAAGCTGCTACGCAGATCCAGTGTAATGGCAATCAAAATACCAGTAATGTTCTTCACAGAACTAGAAAAAAAAAACAACTCTTAAAATCATTATGGAACCAGAAAAGACCCAGAATTTCTAAGGCAATCCTAAGCAACAAGGGAAAGAGTGGAGAAATCACAATTGCAGACATCAAAGTGTACTACAAAGCAACAGTGATTAAATCTACATGGTACTGGTATAAGAACAGACAGGTGGATGAGTGGAACAGAACCGAGGATACTGAAGCAAAGCCAAACACTCTCAGTCACCTGATTTTGGACTAAGGGGCCAAAACAATCTACCAAAGAAAAGACAGCATCTGCAACAATTGGTGCTGGGAAAGCTGGATTATAACATTCAAGAGAGTGAAATTGAATCCATTCTGTCACCACACATTAAAATCAGATAAAAAAGGTTGAAAGAACTGAATATCAAAAGAGAAATTCTGAACCTGCTGGGATAGGTAAAATCCTAGATGACATAGGCATAGGAGAGGATTTCCTGAAGAGAATGCCAGCGGTACAAGAAATAACAGGAAGAATCAACAAAGTATATCAAACTAAAAAGCTTAGGCACGGTAAAGGAAACAACATTATGAAGAGACAACCAACAGAAGAGAAGGGCTTTGTTAGCAATACCTCAGACAGAGGACTAATATCCACAATATTCAAGGGACTCAAACAAAACAAAACAAAACAAAAACACCAAAGCATAAATGACTCTATCAAAAAAGGGCAGCTGAAATGTCCAGAAGCTTATCAGAAGAGGAAGTACAAAAGATCATCAAACACAGGAAAAAGTGTTGAGTGTCAAAGCCATCAGAAATGCCAATTAAAACAACATTGAGATTTCATCTCATGCCCAATGAGATCGGGCCTAGCCTAAGAACTCAAACAATTTTTGGAGAAGCTGTAAGACAGAAAAGAACAATCTACACAGTTCATAGGACTGAGTCTGGTTCCTGATCCCCATCTGGTTGCCTTTATGGAAAGCACTCTGGAGATATTTTGGGAAGCTGAGAATAGAAATCCCACTTGATCCAACTAAAAGTCTACTGTGCATGTTCTCAAAAGAAATAAAATGTCAGTATGTGATAAAGACTCATGGACGGCCATGCTTTTTAGCAGCCTAATTCACAATAGCTAAATCCTGGAAACTATCTACTTGCCCATAAACAGGAATCATAATGAAGATGGGGTATTTATAAAGAGTGGAGTATACTGCAAACAAAAAGAAAGACAGATACAAAGAATTTGAAACAAAATGTAGCCACCATGAGTCAATAATGCTCAATGAACTGGACAAAACATAAAAGACTATCCACAATGTCCCTCTTAGGAAATTTACAAGGTAATTGCATAAAAAGCAACCCACCATGAGAGAGATGGTAGGAAGAGGGACACTGGACAGCTGGGAAAGGGCCGAATCTCTGACAAGGGGAGAAGGTAAGATGTAGGGCAAAGGGAAAACGAGGGTCAAATCAGCGTAGCTGGCGGTTGACTCTACAAGGCATCCGACTCCTATGTGTTACTGCATCTGTAGTTCATGTATAAAGGCTTTTTAAAAAATGAATAATGAAAAGACACACCTAAAAGGCAAAGTTAAGATATTAACGACAAAAAATCCCACTATTCCTTCCAGTTGTATGCTGTGCCTAGGAAGGGAGGGAGAAATCCAAATAGTCTTGGTCGGGTCCTGCCAAAAGCTGGCATGGAGGGATGACTCCGTGGTGACAGGGATAGGGACACCTGAGCTTCTGAGTGCAACTCGTGGAAAGGATAGGCTCCAGGCTGCTGGAAAGGGCAGGTTACACACGTAGAGCAGAGTAGACCCTCCCGACCTGGGAGGCCATCCAGTCTGGTGGCTGCAGGCTGGAGGCTTAGCAGCGTCACTCCTGAGGATGGATGTGAACACACAGGGACAGGAATCCACAGTGAACTGGGAAGTGTCCCTCCAAGTGGGTCAGGACAGAGCTAAGGAAAGTGTCACTGCCAATGGATGGAGCTGGGGAGAGCAGGGAGTGTCCCTCCAGCTCGCGTCCTGCCTGTGACCTCACCCACCACCCTACCGAGCCATTCCAGGGACAGTGTCAGTGTGGACAGCAACCCGTCTACAGGGAGGGAAATCCACGGCGTTGCTTCCTACCCACTCGTGTCTTCCCTGCGCGGGGAGCTCCTTCGGAAGAGGTCACTGCATGGCACTTTATGTTTCTAGAAGACATGACTGGCTACAGAGGTAGCACTGCCCGAACTCCTCCATTTCCTTTTCTCTTCCACCACACCCAGTGATTCCTGGGATTTTACTTCATGAAAATGTTAAACCACAAGACAAACTTCCACACTGAAGAGCTGATCACTGTCCTCAACACCAGGGATAATTAGGTAATTTTTATCCAGGTCACCTCCCGGCTGTGTCTTGACTTCCACCTCTCTGACACTAGAGGGAAGTTGGTACTTTACATGTAAGGCATCTCTGGCTTGGCCTTCACTTCCTCCTCCAACTTACCAGTGGGAAGATGGTCCTTTTCATGCCGGTCATAGCCTGGTTGGCCCTTCACTTCCTGCTTCTCCTTACCGGTGGGAAGATGGTCCTTTCCGTCCGGGGCATCCCCCGGCTGGCCCTTGACTTCCTCTTCCACTGTACCAGGGGAAAGATGGTACTTATTATGCTGGGCATCTCCCAGCTGGCCCTTGACTTCCTC
The DNA here is from genome assembly GCA_004027205.1 of Ctenodactylus gundi. Taxonomy (NCBI): domain Eukaryota; kingdom Metazoa; phylum Chordata; class Mammalia; order Rodentia; family Ctenodactylidae; genus Ctenodactylus; species Ctenodactylus gundi. The sequence goes on along the minus strand of PVKB01008305.1, from coordinate 1,613 downwards.
TTTCACCATAGTGCTGGGAAGATGGTACTTTTCATCCAGGGCATCCCCTGGCTTGCCCTTTATTTCTTCCACCTTGACACCAGAAGGAAGTTGGTACTTTTTATCCAGGGAATCCTCCGGCTCTCCCTTTACTTCTTCTTTCTGGATACTAGCCAGGAGTCGGTATTTATTGCTTTTTCTTCTTGTTCTGTAAGTAGGTACTTTTAAAACAAAGTGTCATCCAGCTGTCTCTTTCCTTCTTCCTCCTGACCACTGAAGGCAAGAGGGTACTTGTGACCCAGGGCATCCCCTGGCCCTCCCTTTACTTTCTCCTGCCCCTTATCCAGCTCCCTGTGGAAGACGAGATGCTACGCTGTGATGACGGGACATCACATCTTCTCCTCTGCTCCTTATGTGAAGCTTAAAGAAGAGACCCAACAGGGCAAGTGACAGCCCTTCAAATGCAAGGGAGCCTGCGCCTGAGGCAGGACGGCCCAAAATTCCAGCCTGTATCAGACAAGCTGAGACCCCGTGGAGACTTGGTCTCAAATACCATATTTAACAAAGGGCCAGGGGTGCAGGTCCAATGGGATCCTGGATTCTGTGCTAATTACATCAGGGTGGAGGATCAGGCGGGGGAGAGAGAGAGAGAGAGAGGGAGAGAGAGAGAGAGAGAGAGAGAGAGAGAGGTTTTGAATGCAACAACCTCCTCTGATTACATCACACTGTGGCTGTCTTGAGACACAGAGCAGGAAGGTGTGGTGAAAGAGTGTGGCCAGGACTGAGGGCACTCTCTGCTGACACCATGGGGAAGAAAGAGCATGCACATGGGACAGAAACACTGCAAGACAAACCCAGAGTCTACAACTTGGGGCATTTGGCTTCTGTGGATAAGGCTCTGAGATGTCGTTGTATCAAGAGATCCAGGTGTCCAGTCTCAGCTGTTCGTACTGGGCTGACAAGATTGCTGTTCTGGCCTCCCTGCATTTCTTGCTTATCATCCCCATCCTTCACCCCATGGCCAAGCCTGCAGAAAGCAGGTGTCCCTTCCCTATTCCTGCATAGTGAGTGCAGTGCTCCCTCACCAATTCCTGCTGCAGTAAGTGCAGTGCTCCCCTGATGCAAGGCGCCTGTGCCTGTGTTAGTCCCCACTGTCCTCAGTGACTCCAGGTGTCTACCCTGGAAAAGAAAGGGCAGGTGGGACCATTGAAGGGACCACTACCCAAAGCCACCATCTCCTGAGGCAGCCATTGAAAATATGTGCACTGCACACATCTTGCTTTTCCCAAATCTGAAATCAGATGTCCCCATTGCAGTCACAGCCTTGGTAACCACACTCATGTGGGTACCATGGGCTCCTCCTCTTCCTCTTTTCTCTCTTGAGAGATGATCTCATGATGTAAGCAGGAGCCATTTTTTAAAAAGAGCCCAAGACTGAACTCTTTAGAAAGCTCAGAAGAGCACATCTAGGTTTCGTGGTTCACTCTTAAACAGTACATAAGAAGAAGCTGGCACAAGAGACAGTTGTGGAGTGGAAAGAAAGGCCCCTGACTTGATGAATGGCTTGGGTGCAGTGGGAGCACGTCTGAGGGTTGAGAGCCCCACCCTAAGGTGAGGGAATCCATTGCAGGCAG
>PVKB01008304.1:0-18381 GCA_004027205.1 Ctenodactylus gundi | reverse complement strand
CTTCCTGCGGCGGTGGCTTGACAGATGGGTCGGCGGGCCAATCAGATCAGTGAGCGGAGTCCCTGACGTCCCTAGAGCCCGCCTCGCCCGTGGACCGGGAGGCTTCTCCGAGCGCTGCAGCTGCGCACGTCGGATGTTTTCGTTGGGGTTTGGCTGGTGCGGGTTTCGCAGCCTTAGATTGAAGGTCCGCGAGCGCCCCACTTCTGTGCAAGCTGGATCGCCGCAGGCGCCGGCCCGCCGGCATTCTCTGCTTGTGCCAGTGCCCAGAAAAGCCGCCCCGTTGGCGCGGCACGGCGACCCAGGTCTTGGTGGCTGTGGGGTGACCTTCCGTTTCCCCGGGACTGCTGCCGAGGCGTTGCAGAAGACGGCTGCACCCGGTGGTTCTGTGCCCAAAGCGCCCCGAACCGGGATCCTGCCTTGTTTAATTAAAATTAGACCAGTCAGATGTAATTGGTGCACGCCAGCCTGGGGGCCTTCGTGAGAGTTGGGGGAGAAGGGCTGGCGTTGTAATCCAGCGGAAGGCCTTGGTTTCGATTTCGGATGGGGGAGGTGAAGGTCGGGGGAGACCGTTCTCAGCCTTGGCCTCAGGTAAAAGGTGGAGTGGGTCGGGCTTCTGGAGTCTCTGCAGCCGTATGGTCGCCACCAGGGTCTCCGGTGGGAACAGTGTTGTGGTAAGTGGAAAAGTTTAGCGGGACAGGCAGAGTAACTTGGACCCTCTCATCCTAATTTTTTCCTCCTCCCTTTTTGCTGGCATTCTAAATTCAAAAAGAGGCCTTACTGGAATAGTTTTAATTGAGAAGGGGTCACATCGAAATAGTATGTTGAGCTTTTCTTTAGATTTAGGAAGCCCGGATTTTGTTACACATTTCTTAGCTACAGGAAGTCAAAATCGGCAGCTTCACTGCCACCTTTCCCATGAAAGCCCTCCACACTCCTGAACTAAGAGGGTGGAGAAGCTGCTCCCCTCTTAATCTCGCTCTGGGCCATTCTTGATTGAACCTGATTCCTTCCTGCCAACACTCTTCAAATATTAGCATTCAGAATAATGATGACAGAATTGTGCGGATTAAAAGAGGTATTTACATGTAAAGCACCAAGAACAGTGCCTACTGTAAATTAATAAACGCTTTATTGCTACTTTGTACTAATACTTTGACCAGTGATTCACAGCCCTATTTCAACAACCCTTGAAGCCAGATGTGTTCTTTGAATTCAGAAATTCTTGAAAAATATAAAAAAAAACCAGTATATAGTAGTTTATGAAGCACCTCCAGAGGGATCTGGTGCAACATCCTATAATCAAGCAATAGTTCTACAGCACACATGTGTGAATATTACCATATATGCTGAGTGTAAACATATGTCAGCATTACCTCAGTTCAAATAAACGTGCTTCAAATTTGGTGGGAAACCTAATGGTTTTCAGAACTGCTTTAATACAGTTGAAAGAAAAGTACTGTTGTATGTGTGCCTGCACTACTATTTCTAATTTTTAAAAAATTTTGTCTTGCTGTTTAGATTTATATGACTTGCCTTGTAACTATCACAAGCCTTTTTTGTTATGGCTCCATTTATGTTTCCAAGAACAAAATCTCGGGGCTGGAGGAATGGCTCAGTGGTTAAAGCACTAAATGCCCAAGTTCAATTCCCCAGCATCACAGAAGCCGGGCTTGGTGGTATATACCTGTAGTCCCAGCACTTGGAAGGCTGAGGCAGGTGGATTGCCCTGAGTCCTAGGCCAACCTAGGCTTCACGGTGAGTTCAGGGCCAGCCTGGGCTACAGAGTGAGACCCTGTCTCAAAAAGAAAAAGGAAAGAAAGAAAGAAAAAGAAACTCTCAACAAATGTAGTTCCAAAAATCTAAATGGCTTTTATTAACAAGTCATGAACTAGGCAACATCTAGTCTATAAAATAGAAAACAGTGTGCCCGTGAAATAGAGTGGGTCTTAAAGGTGGGAAAAAAGTGAAGGAAACAGGAACAGTAGACAAATAGGCTGATTCTTTTCAGGATTATTTTTCGTAATGAATTCTTGTTAGCTTGATAGGATTCGGTTCTGCCCCCATCCTGATCTCCCCAAAGGTCAGATCTTACAGGTAAACAATTTAAGGTTCAGTTGGTGCTGTGGAATCTTCACTTGGGCCTCTCTGTTTTGAGCCTGCTGTATTTCTTTAACCGACTTTTGAAACAACTTTAGAGCTATTTCCACAGAAAATGGAGGAAGAAACTCAGCTGGTGAGTGTGATTCAGCAGTTAGTATCTTTAGAAGGTTGCTGTTTAGGCTGCGGGTGTACCTCGGTGGTAAAACATGTGCTTAGCCTGTGCACGGTCCCGGGTTTGGTCCCCGGTACAACACACACAGTGTCACTTAGCGCATCACTATATTTAGCAAACATCAGTCATTTGAGAACTAACTGCAAGATTCATATATTAAACCCTTTCTGCTATTTACTTGGTACTTTTATTTACATTCTCAATAGCTTCCCATTTTATTTATTTATTTATTTATTTACTGAGACAGGGTCTAGCTCTGTAGTCCAGGCTGGTCCTGAAGTCAGTCTGTAGCCCAGCTTGGCCTTGGACTCATGGCAATCCTCCTGCTTCAGCCTCCTGAGTGCTGGGAATACTGGCGTGTGACACCACGCCCTGCTCTGTGTGGTACTGAAGAATGAACTCAGAGCCTTGTGCTTGCTAGGCAAGTGCTTTAACTGCTGTGCCTCCTCCAGCCCAGCTTCATATTTTAAAAGGGTGTGTGTGTGTGTGTGTGTGTGTGTGTGTGTGTGTGTGTGTTTGGGTACTGGGGATTGAACCCAGAGCCTTCTCAAAGAGCCACATCTCCACCCCATGTTTATTGTTTATTTGAGACAGGCTCTTGCTAAATTGCTCCGGCTGGGTTCCTACTTGCGATCCTCTTGCCTCAGCCTCCTAGAATGCTACAATTACAGGCTTGCACCACTACACCCTTGTTAGGTTTACAAAGAGCATTTATGTAATAGTTTTAAATGCTCATTATTTGAACATGTGAAAAACGAATTCATTGAGGCTGGTGACAGGCTCAGAGATTAAAGCATGACCTGTCTAGTTCAAGGGCCTAGGTTCGGTTCCCTAGTACCACATAAGCCAGGCAAGGTGACATAGGCCTATAATTCCAGCACTCAGGAGGCTGAGGCAAGAGGATTGCTCTAAATTCAAGGCCAGCCTTGGCTATATAGTGAGTCCAGAACCAACCTGATCTACAGAGCAAGACCCTGTCTCAGGAAAAAAAGATATATATTAACCGTTAGGATAAAATATAGAAAAAAGTTCACGATACTGGATTTTTGCATGTTACAAGAAAACATCAACAAAAGAAAAAATTGGACTGAATCAAAATTTAAAATGTTTGCATCAACTGATAACTGTGGTGAAAAAGCAACTCACAAATGGAGAAAGTATTTACACATCATGTATCTGATATGATAAACTAAGAATTTATAAAGAATGCCTACAAATTAACACAACAAAAAATATTAAAAATAGGCAAAAGGGGCTAGAGGGATAGCACAGCAGTTAGGGTAGTTACCTATCAAGCATGAGGCCCAGAATTCGATTCCCCAGCACCATGTAAGTTGGGCACGATGCTGCATGCCTGTAATCCCAGCACTTGGGAGGCTGAGGAAAGAGGATTGCTGTGAGCTCGAGGCCAGCCTGGACTACAGAGTGAGACCCTGTCTCAAAAAACTAGACCAAAAAACTTGAATAAACATTCTTCTAAGGCAGGTACAAAATGGGCCAACAAGCACAGGAAAATGTGACTGACGTCATTGTTTGTTAAAGAAATGCAAACGTAAGGCACTTTGACATGCCACTTCATGTCCGGGGTGACTATTAAAAAAGAAAAATTATCGTATAGGGTATGAAAAAGTTGGAACCCTTGTACATTGTTGGTAGGCCACTATTCAAAACGTGTTTCCTCAAGAAAAATAAATAAAATTATACTATGAGCCAGCAATTCTACTTAGGGAGATATCCCAAAATTGAAACCAAAGACAGCCATGTTCGTGAAGCTCTTGTGATATCCAAGAAGATGGAAACGAGCCAAGCTGCTGTTGGTGGATGAGTGAATATGCAGAGTGTGGTCTGTCTGTAAAAATGGAGCGTTCGTCTGTCCTTAAAAAGGAGGGAAATGCGGACACAAGCTACAGAGTGAATGAACCTTGAAGATAGGTGTACAATGGCAACCTGGAAGCTTTTATCCCACTTCTGTACCTTAACCCAGTAAAGTGCCTTCTCTACACTTTGAGGGGGGAAAAGATACTAAGTGAAATAGGCCATTTTGCAAAAAATTCAAATTTTATGTAGTGAATATTTTAGCACAATAAAAAAAAAAAACCCCAGTGTGTATACCCAGTGTGTTTACTGATCGTGGACACCACCTTCAGGGAAGCGACTGTCAGGAGGAAGGTGACCTGAGCTGCAGTCCTTAATTCCTAGGACTGGACAAACCACTCTAATTGCAAAATTACTGTCCCCTTTTTGGTATATGAAAATGAGATGAGGGCTGGAGGAATAATAGCACAGTGGTTAAAGCGCTTGCGTAGCAAGAATAAGTCCCTCGGTTCAATTCTCCAGCATCACATGAAGCTGGGCATGGTGGCGCACGCCTGTAATCCCACCACTGTGGGAGGCTGAGGCAGGAGGATTGCTGAGTCCAAGGTCCGCCTGGACTGTGATGAGCTCAGGACCAGCCTGGGCTTTTAAGACCCTGTCTTAAAAAAAAAGTTTAAAAAGTGAGACTTGAAGAGTGGTGCCTACCTTGATGCGATGCTTTTACCTCTAAGATTCTTGTGGAGCAGCCAGCCTTTCCCAAACTGAGCAGTATCCGCGGGTATACAGAGGGCTTCCGTTTGCTTAAGGCTCAGTGCTTCAGTGGTGAGGTGTCCTGGGGTGAGTTCTCACTTTTGAGCCTCATTCCCTCATCTCTCAAATAAGAATAGCTCAGCCCAGAGGCCTAGGCCTATAATCCCATCCCCCAGCTGGGGGATCTTAAGTTCAAATCTAGGCAACTTAGTGACTTACTGAGAACCTATCTCAAAATAAAAAAAAATTAAAAACGGCCCAGGAAGGCGGCTCAATGCAAATTGATCCTTAGTACCACAAAGTAAGTAAGAATAAAACAGTCTGCTGGTGTCACCTGATTATAAAGAAGTCAGAACTTCAAAAAGTGGCTGCCAATAACAAGCTCACTTCTACCTTACTAAGAGATCTCGCACTAGTATGTGTATGTTTGTGTCGAGGGCTGAGTACATTTTATATGTGGGTGGGTGGTGCTGGGGATCAAGCCAGATCCTTCACACAGCTACATCCCCAGCCTATTTTTTATTTTTGTTTTGAGACAGGGTCTCGCTAATTTGCTAAATTGTGCAAACTGGGCTCAAATTCGCAATCCTACCACCTCGGCCTCGCGAAGTGTTGAGATTACAGTCCTGGCTCTTGATTTTTAATTTTTTGAGACAGGGTCTTGCTGGGCTCAAACTTATGATCTTCCTCCTTGCCAGCTTTCCGGAGCCCTGGAATTAATGGCCTGCACCTCTAGGCCTGGCTCATTGGGTGGGTTTGTGGATGCACACACATACTTACATCATTCCCTCTCCCACAACCACATTCACCCCACCCTCCCTCTAGTTTCACATTTCTGGGGGTGAGTGGTTCAATGCATGTAATCTGATCATATTCATACCCCGTATCACCTGAGCATCTTTGATTTCACTTAATCCTCACAGTGACACTGCACAGCTATCTTCATGTTCCGATACTGAAATGCCTTCCTTACCAAGCTTATTTCTTCCCAAAACCAAGGTGGATTAGATAGAAATACCTCCAGCTTCCGCCTCTACCCCAAGGGACAGTAGTTCAGGTGCACTGCTGGGGGTGTGGCTTTCTAAAGTGAATCTAGGTCAGACGTGGTGGCACTTTGGGAGACTGAGGCAAAAGGATATCAAGTTCCAGCCCAGCCCGGGCAACAGTGACTGCCCAAGACCCTGTCTCAATAAATAAATCAATACATAAATATAGGTTAATAAAGTGTCTGCTGAGGGAGATACCTGTGTTCTTCCTGGACACGTGCCTTGAGTTTGAAGTGGCTTTCGCACAGCAGTGTGCATTTTGTGTTGTATTGGGGATCAAGCCCAAGGTCTCCACACCGAGCAACACCCCCGGCCCTTTTTTTTTTTTTTAACTCCCAAAGAGAGGGTCTTGCTGTGGTCCAGGCCAGTAGTAAACTCACTAGGTAGGCCAGGCTGGCATTGAACTCACAGTAATCTTTCTTCAGCCTCTGGAGTGCCGGATCACAGGCATGTGTCATCAGCTCTGGACAATTTTTATATGGTGCTGGGAGATGGAACCCAGGGTCTTGTGAATGCTCGGCAAGCGCTTTAACCTCTGAGCTACAGCCCCTTCCCATTTTTGTTTTTTAGGTTTTAGGTAGGATCTTGCCAAGCCATCAAGTTGCTCAGGCTGGGCTTCAACTTGCGGTCCTCCTGTGTCAGCCTGAAAAGTGTTGAGATCACAGTCCTCTGCCATGGGGTCTCACCTCCCTAAAGGTCAGGTCGACTCCGACCTCCCTCCCTCGGTGCCCCCTCCCACCCTCGTTAAGCAGCCCGGAGCTAGACAGCCCTCCAGGAAGCAGGGGCTGTTGGCCCACCAAGCTTCCCCTTATCCGGGCTCATCCCAGGCCACCCTGGCTTTTCCTTCCCATCCTCCTGTCCTCTGCTCCCCAGCCCACGTCCGTCTCTCACACAGGCTTTCCTTCAGGCTGGGGTTCGCACCTCTCATGGCTTCTCACACCAGGCACGCCAATGAACCTACCTACGGCCTGTCAGGCTGAGGACACTTGCTCTGTAGCACTTGGCTAGGGGGCGCAAGTGATCTGCATGGGTCTCTGCCCTGTGCCCAGAATAGGTGCTCAGCAGTGGCCAGTGAATGAGTGAGGAGAGTGGCATCTGGAGGCGCCCGAGGAGGGTGCTGCAGCCCTGCTGGCCCATGGCTGGCTGTGAGACAGCCTGGGGGGAGCACAGAGGGGAGGTCAGATGGAAAACAGCCATAAAGATGAACCTATATTTGCATATCCAGGTCAGAAGGTTGCTAAGGAGTGGCTAGGGGGAAGGGCCTCCATGGCTCCAAGCTTTGCGGCCTCCTGTCCTTCACGTTTATTCTAGTCTTCATGTTTTTTATGCATTTTTAAAGTACTGGGAATTGAACCCCGGGACTTTGCACTGAGTTATATCCCCAGCAGCCCCTTCGTTTGACAGTTTTTTAATGTTTTCTTTTGAGACAGGTCTCCCTAAGTCACTGAATCTCAGGCTAGGTTTAAACATGCGATTCTCCTGCCCCAGTCCCAGAGTGTTGGAATTACAGGTGTGTGTTGTCATGCCCAGCTTCTTGGCTGGGCTTAGCTGTGTCCTCTCACTGAGGACACGCTGGTTGTGCCATCCCAGGAGGGTTAGATGTGAAGGACATCCCTTTCCCCATGTCAGTCTTGGGTTTGCGCTAGAGGAAGTTGTGTTTTTGTTCCAGTATCTTTTTAACCTAAGCTGTTTGCGTGCATGCGTGCATGCGTGCCTGTGTGTGTGGGCATGTGTGCGGTACTGAGGAGGGAGACCAGGGCCTTCACACTGGGCTGCACCCCTGGCTTATTAATTTATTTAGGGACAGAGTATCAGTTTGTAGCCCAGGCTGGTCCTGAACTCACTATGTAGCCTGGACTGGCCTTGGACTCATGGCAGTTCTCCTGCCTCAGCCTCCCGAATGCTGGGACTACAGGCATGCACTATCATGCCTGGCTTTATGTGGTGCTGGGGAGTCGAACTCAGGGCCTTGCGCTTGCTAGGCAAGCACTTTACCCACTGTGACATTCCTCCAGCCCCAGTACAGGATTGTTTCATGGTTTTAAGTGTAGCTCAGAGATAGAGTGTTTGCCTATAGCATGTATGAGGCACCAAGTTCAGACCTCCAGAATTGAAAACAATTGTGATCACTATAATATTCAAGGACCACTACATTGACTAGGTCCACTGATTTTTAACTCTCATCTTGACCTTTGTGATACAAGCCAATTCCCTGAAATATTTTCTGAAATTGTAAATGTGTGCTCTGTGAAAATGATGTAAAACAGGTAAGTATTTAATATCGGAAGACTTCATGACTCATGCAAATTAGCAATTTATATGATACGACTTAATGTGTGTATCCACATCCATCCCACTGTGTAACTGTGAACACTTGCTGCATACAGAGCGCAAGGACTTTACAGCCTGTCATCTTGCGTTTCCTCCCGAGGTGCCACGGATAAGTAACAACATGCATGCACCACAAATGTGCCTCCTGAAATCTAGAGCTCCCCTGCTTCAGGTGGGACGCATTAACTGCGTCTTGCTGCAGCCCACCTGCTTCTGGTAGCCGGGCCATGTCTGTTACCTGCTGCATGCCATGCACTTCTCTGTGTCTGTTCAACCCCAGATTGAAACTTTAGCATGTTTTATATTTCATCCTAAATTTTTTATTTTCGAGTGTATGAAGTCGTGCTGGTTATGTTTGATAATTCATTTTTGCATGTATTTTCACGTAAATTAGAGAGTACTTTTTTGTTTTTTTGTCTTTCAGCTCTCACAACACAGTAAGGAGAGAGCCACCCCCAGCCTGTGGAAATATGACTGATGTCACATTAGTGTGTGGGTTGGAAATAATAAGGATTATAAATGACTCACTAGGTATAGAAAGTAAGAGGAGAAGACGTATTGGGGAGAAGTAAAAAAGCTGGCTCTCTTTATGCACAGCTGAAAGAAGGCACCAGGAAAGATATATTACTATTCACCCACTTTTTATTTCTGAGGAGGTTTTATTAACCCCTTTTTATCAATCAAAATAAATTGATTGCCAGTGAATGCAGTATTTCCTGACTACTTGAAATTATAAAACAAAAGCAAAGACATGTGAACTCATATACCACATCCTTAAGTAAATAAGAAATCAGCCCCCTCCAAAGGGTTTATTAAATAGTGTTAAAGATTCTTTTATAGCCCTCTTTTAAAACAGAAAATTTTATTTGAGGATAAGAATAGACCCTGGGATTCATTTGGAATTCCACTTCACCCAGCTGTGTTAGTGACCTGGTATTTTAGAGCATTGTTATTTAATATTTATATCCCATCATAAAAGGACATATTTCTGTGGGGTAAATACAGTTATGGCCAATAACAACTCGGCTCAGGGTAAGGAATGATAGACTCCAGGGGCGAGGGAGCAAGGTAGCCAGAAATACATCTGTGAATCGTTTCCCCAGGAGGAGTGTGGCCACTGTTAGCATCATTGTGACAGAGTGATAGAGAGTGTATGGAAACCAGAGAATAAAGATTTCCTCCATGCTGGTGAGAGCGTCTCTCTTGGTCCCCACCAGTCTGGGAAGAAAGCCAGAGACTCTGGGACAATGGGAATAGCAGTGTGGAGAGGCTTGGTTGGGTCACAGACCATTGAAGACCTCTGAAGTTTTAGACAGCAAGTGCTGGGGAAAAATCTAGTATTTGATAGTATAGTTTTTCAGTGGTCATAATAAAATACCATAAAGCCGTTAAAAATCAAATTTATATGAGGCCCAGTGTACATGTCTGTAATCTCAGCATTCTTGGAGGCTGATGTAGGAGGACTGAAAGTTTGAGCCCAGTCTGGGCAACTTACTGATGAAGTGGGACCCTGTTTCAAAATCAAAAATACGAAATGGTCTTAGGATATGTCATAGCTCAGCGTGAAGGCTCTGAATTCAATCCCTAGTACCACAAAATAAAATGCAATAAATAGGCCGGAGGAATGGTGCAGTGGTTAAAGCACTTGCCTAGCAAGCACAAGGCCCTCAGTTCGTATCTCCAGCACCACAGAAACCAGGCATGATGGTGCACGCCTGTAATCCCAGCACTCAGGAGGCTGAAGCAGGAGGATTTCCATGAGTTCAAGGCCGGCCTGGGCTACATTGTGAGTTCAGAACCAGCCTGGGTTACAGAGCAAGACCCTGTCTCAAAAAATAAAAATAAAAAATAAAAAAATTATATTTCATATGAATCAGCAAGTAAGAGAAACTAGTGTAAACAAACTCATCAGTGATCACCACTAATTTTTTTTTTTGAGACAGGGTCTCCCTCCCTCTGTAGCCCAGACTGGTCCTGAGCTCACTACGGAGCCCAGGCTGGCCTTGGACTCATAGCAATCTTCCTGTCTCAGCCTCTCGAGTGCTGGAATTATAGGTGTGCTTCACCATGTCCTGCTTATGTAGTGTTGGGGAATCGAACTTGGGTACTTAGCGCTTGACTTAGCACTTGCTAGGCAAGCACTTTAACTGCTGAGCCATGCCTCCAGCCCCCACCATTAAGTTTTTGCTTTATTTTCATGTAATTGGTAACTTCATCATGAGAATATTACATGTGGATTCATGCATTTATTGAAGCATGACTTTAGGGCCATGGGGACCAATTGCATTCTTACAATTAGATGACTTGCTTTTGTCTTCTTTTTTGTTGATTATGTTCTAGAAGAAGAAACTTAAAGTCAGCCATCATTTTCCAGAAAAATCAACCTAGCCATTTAAATCAGAGGTGGAAGACCTAGTGTGTATACCATTCCAGCGTCCCAACATCCCACAGTATAAAGCAAGTCCTAACTTGTTTACCTCAGCCAGCGTCATTTCATTCTATCCCGTCCCCCCGTCCCCAGCCTCTCACCCTGCCCTGGAGGCTCCCAGCTGGATGAGGAGGGGATGCTGTGACCCCCACTTGTGCCTGTCCTGCCTGGTGAACTCAGCAGAGGTCTCAGCCCCAAGCTGAGCAACTCTGGAACAGATGACAGGATACAGATTCAGATGACGATGAAAAGAATCAGTGTGTCTTTCCTCAAAGAGGAAGATTTATATATACATCCGTGAGATTTATATATACATTTTTTTTGTACTGAGGGTCAAGTACAGGGAGTTCACAATGAGTTGTATCCCCAGCCCATTTTTATTTTTGATTTTAAGACAGAGTCTCCCTAAGTTCCTAAGTCTCCTAAGTCTCCCAGAGTCCTCACTAAGTTGCCTGGGCTGGGCTTGAGGTTACAGTCCTCCTGCCTCAGCCTCTCACAGTGGTAGGATTGTGTCTGTGTCACAGGGCCAGGCTTTTCTGTTATGTTTTGAAAGCCGGGGGTGGGTGAGAGGGGGCATGGCAGACATTTGATGGATTTTGACAAGTAGGATTGTATGATTATGATCTCACTAAACCTGAGTGGATTAGCCTTCTAGGGTAGGGTGACATCTGCCACGTGCTGGGGAGTTAGCTGCTGATCCTATCCTCTGGCCGCAGAGAAACTGTGTCATCTTGTCCATGCGTGTGTGCCTATGTGTGTGCGCATGTGTTGTCTGAGTGTTTCTCAGTCCTCTACCCTAAGTTACTTCTGCAGGTAGGAGGAGTTGCATGTCCCTGGTGTCCACTGGCCTGTCAGAGGTCCTACTCTGAGAGGTGGCACATAGCCTAGCAGGTAGAGTGCTTCCTTAGCAAGCCCAAGGCCCTCGACTCAACTCCCCAGCACCACAGAAGCCAAATATGGTGGTGCACACCTGTAATCCCAGCACGTGAGAGGCTGAGGCAGGAGAATTGTCTTGAGTCCAAGGCCAGCCGGGCCTGCACAGTAAGTTCCAGACTAGCCTGGGCTACAGAGCGAGATCGTGTCTGGAAAAAAAAGACCCTGTCTAAGAGTAGAATACATATAAAAACACGCAGTGGCAGAGCACTTGCTTAGCATGCTTGAGGCTGAGTACCACATATTAAAAATGAATTTTGTTTTAATTTAAATTTTTAAAAACTTGTTTCTGTGTACTCAGTGGTAACAAAGTATCACGGAAGGTAAGTGTCTGCTGATGATATGGGACTGAACCCGGTGACTAAGGACCGTGTGGAAGTGTGCATACTGATTTGCTCCTTCTCTCTCTGTGCTAGCATGCTGTCACATGCACAGACCGGACTTGGTGACATTTGCAGGAGCTCTGATACACAGTACTTGGAACAAGGAGAGCAGAGGAAGATGCTGAAATTTTGTAGGTCAGGGAAAAAGCAAGTGTTTTGGGTAGATTAGCCGAGCCTACACGAGTCCGCAGAGACAGCACCGGGTTGCATTCATTCTCAGTTCTGATTTCTCTACTAAAAAAAAAAAAAAAAAAAAAAAAAAAAACCCCACTCCACAAAGGCAGCTCCTTCTCCCGCCTGGAGAGGCGACTGATGCCCCCTGCAGCCTGGAGCCTGGCTCTACAACAGCTTCCTATCTTCGCGCCTGGACAGAGATCAGAATTTCCATGGTCAAATCCTAAAATGAGTTTTGGCCAAATAAAGTATAAACTATTAAAAACATGTTTAAACCAGGCCTGGTGGCACAGCCATGTAGTCCCAACACTGCAGCAGGCTGAACCAGGAGATCGCAAGAGTCCAACCTGGGCAATTTAGCAATTTAGAGAAAATCCGTCTCAAAAATAAACAAGGGCTGAGTTGTAGCTCAACGGGAAAGCTCTGGATTCAATCCCCGGTGCCACAAACAAACAAAAGAAAAAGGGCATTTTAAACTATTATAACTAAGGAAGCTTAATTAATGAACTATATATATATATATATATATATATATATATATGTGTGTGTGTGTGTGTGTGTATGTATGTGTATTTTTTTTCTCAGTGCTGAAACTCTGGGCCTCATTGAGACTATGGGATCTCCTCTCTGCACCCAAATGAACTACATTTCGTAGAAATGCATTCCTAGAGGGTATCTTAGGGGACACACTAACATTGTGCCCCCATGCAGCTGACTGCATTCCGTCTAAATCTAGATCTAGATTAGGTTAGTGGGTATATGCTTATCTAGCTGGTCCTCCCTTAAGAGAAAACAGGCAACTATAAAGCCATCAGATAATAACTCTGAAAAGAAATAGGATGTGTTTTTGTTGACTGAGCCAAGATGAAGTATGTCTTGAAATCTGTTTTACAAATAAACTTGCACATAAATTGTCCATTCATTGCTTAGAGAGAGAGAGAGAGACAGAGAGAGAGAGAGAGAGGGAGGGAGGGAGAGAGAGTGGGTATGTGTGTTTGAGTAGCTGTCAGAGATCCCTAATAAACAGTGAGTCTTGTTTAGTTTACTGGGTATGTAATTCTTCTTTTCTTTGAAAATAATTATTTTTCAAGCAAGTGCAACAAAAATACAACCAATAAAAATCTGACTATGACAGAATAAACAACCTTTATAGCAAGCATATGCATCAAGTTCTTCCAATAAAAGCAGTTTCTGGCAAGGAAGAGAACCCAGAAAACTGGCTGACTTATTCCCAGATCCGGTTCCCACTCCTACGGGTTGAGAGAGGAAATGGCGCAGCTCGTTCCAGCTTCCACATCCCAGACGGGTCTTCGGTTATTAGAGAAGCAGGAGGCTCTCAATATCCAGGGTGGTTCTTTGTGGGACCCTGGCTAGGCTTGGGATGATTATAGGCAGCAGTGGCTCATACCCTGATAATCTCAATGCTCGAGACGACCGGCAGGCTTGGGGCCACTCCCTCTTATCTCAGACCTAGTATGGGCCACAGCCCATCATACCCAAATTCCTAATTTTCCCCCGCTTCCAGGCCCTTACCAGAAATCACGTCAGGTTTCCAAAGACCCACCATGCAAATTAGGCTACTTTCAGACTCCAAATTTTCCCCAATCAGTTAATGACCCTTGCCCTTTTACCTGGTGGACCCACCTCCCTTAAACTGCTTATAAGCCTGGCCCTCATCTCCAATAAACTGATCCAGCCTGCCGGGGGGTGATTCCGTAGTACTCACGCCGCTCGAGACCCTGTTCCCCAGACTTCATTGGTTCCTGATCGCCGGTGGCCAGTGGTGGCCAGGGACCCCTGGACTCTGACAGTTCTTGGGCTAAACAGAAGGCAAGAGCTGGCTACCTGATTGGACCCAGTGTCTGGTTTATGTCAACATGACCTGTAGGATGCATTTCCCAAGGCCCATCCTTGAGACCAGAGAAACCGATGAGCAGAAAGGTGAAATTCCCTGGAGGACTCTGGAAAGGCAGGTAGGAAAGTGTCCACTCTTGGGCTTCCCCACGGTAGGTTGAATGTCCCCCAGGGAAGGCTGTATAAGGTGAGTTGCAGGGTGAGGGGCCTCGCAAAAGGGCCAGATAAAATCACCTGCGTCCTGTGGTGTAGCCTGTAATCCCAGCCCTCTGGGAGGCTGAGACAGGAAGATTCTAAGTTTGAACCCAGCCTGGGCAATTTAATAACTTGGTGAGATCCCATCTCAAAAGAGGGAGGGGGTGCTGGGATGTAGCTCCTGGGTTCCATTCCCAGCAGAGAAAGAGACAGAGACAGACAGAATATCATGTGCTGACATCACGTTCCTACTCCTAAGTGTGGAGCCCACTCGGGGCTGGGTAGTTCTCCAGGCAGCTCAGGGGCTCTCAGACATGCTTTATCCTGCCCTGTGCCCAGACCACAATCACCGCACTCTTGGCCACTGTGTGACCAGGAGCCCAGGTAGGCGAAGTGGGGACCAGTAGGTTCCGGGAGAGCTCCGTGCGGGTTCCCAGCTGATGTGCTGGGGCTCATTTATGCTTTTATCGCAGCTCAGAAGATGTTATCACAGCTTGAGAACTGAAATTAAAATATGTATCCTTCAGGTGCAAATCTACTGTACTTACAGCTTTACTGTTTCTCTGCAGGGGGTCTCCATTAATCTTGTACCAGTGAAATTCCTAAGGAAATTAATTCCCTCCAGTTGGGGTTATTCTCAACTGGTCTTTGGTATGAAGTAATTGGAATTTAAGAGTCTCTCATAAAAGAGGGGAAATGGCCATTTTACCTGAATAACATCTTTTAATGTCATGCTTTCCCATATTTTCCCTCTAGGGCCTCTTGCTCTCTCCACTTCTCTTAGTAGGGTTTATAGAGAGTCCTACCAGCTGAAAGTTGGACTTTTTTTTTTTGAGTCAGAGTCTTGCTCTGTAGTCCAGGCTGCTTCTGAACTCACCATGTAGCCCACCTGCCCTAGGACTCACGGCAATCCATGGGACCATGTGCCAAAATCAGCTCCATTGTTTTGAGATTTTGTGCACTGAGGAAGAGCTCAGTGGTTACAGCGCTTGCCTAACAAGCCCAGGTCCCTGAGTTTGATTCCCCAGCACCACATAAAGCTGGGCTTGGTGGCACATGCCTTAGCACTAGAGAGGCTGAGGCAGGAGGATTGCCACGAGTTTGAGGCTAGCCTGGGCTCCATAGTGAGTTTAGGACTAGCATGGACTGCAAAGTGAGACCCTATCTCAAAATAAACATTTTTTAAAGGGCAAAAGAGAAAGCCAAGTCCAGGGCGTTCTGTGATAGGCCCAAACCACTGAATGTGGAAATGGTCAGTTTCCCTCTGGCCCCCAACGCACACAGAATTTAGGACTGGACTCTCCCGAGCAGCCCTCCCTGCTGGGATCTGGGCAGCTTCCTTGGCCGTAATCTGCGATCAGGCATTCACTCCGCTAGCTCCAGGGATCTTGAGTGACAAATACAGATGCCGGGCTCTGGGGAAGAGAACAGGATTCTCATTTTGCTGTCCGAGTTCCAGGGCTTTGGAGAAACTGGGGGCTCAGAAGAAATTACCATGAGAGTGTGTGGGCAGCCAGAGTACGGGGAGAGACGTGCAGAGGACACCCAGGCCCTGCTGCACTAAGATCACGACTGGGAATGGATCCCCAGAAGGTTGTCTTGAGGGGTGGCACTCGTAGGGGCGGGGTACGCAGGAGACAGACACTCAGTACGTGGGGCTTCTGTGTTCTGAGAATGAATGAACAGCGAGCGTCCTGTCAGTGCTGAGGCTCAGACACTGCCCAACCTCTTCTGTTTGTAGAGGGTGTTTTTTTTTTGTTTTGTTTTGTTTTTGTGTGTGTGTGTGTGTGCGGGGGGTGGAGTACAAAGGATCAAGCCCAGGGTTTTCCCACTAAGCTGCTTACCCAGCCCTGGCCCCAGTTTTAGACAGGGTCTTGCTCTGTAGCCCAGGCTGGTCCTGAACTTACTGTGGCTGGCCTTGGACTTGTGGCAATCCTCCTGCCTCCGTCTCTGGAGTGCTGGGACGACAGGCGCACGGCGCCACATTCAGCTGGCGAAGCCAGGGTCTTGAGCATGCTGGGCATGTGCGGTAACCACGGAGCTGTGCCCCAGCCCCAGCCCATTTTGATTTTGAGACAGGATCTCACTGAGCACTGTGCAAGACGAGAACACCCACAGCGCAGGCGGGGCTCAAAGCTGCCACCCTCCTCCTGCCTCCACCTCCCAGGGTGCTGCCTGCTGCTCATCTCCATCTTTATGCATTTTTCCCCTTTCTTTTCCTTTCTTTCTTTCTTTCTTTCTTTCTTTCTTTCTTTCTTTTTTTTTTTTGAGACAGGGAAGTTGCCCAGGCTGGTCTTGAATTTGCCAGTGTCCTGCCTCAGGCTGCACAGGCGCTGTGATTACAAGTGTGGGTTACCACGGTCTGGCTGCAATTTTTCTTTCTTTCTTATACTGAGAACTGAGCCCAGGGACTTCACGTTTCCAACCTTTTTTTTTTTTTGTGAGACAGGGTCTTGCTCTGTCCCCAGGCTCCTCTTAGGCCTTGGTCGGACCTCTGTGCCCATTCTTACTCACTGAGAGAGCTAGCTGAGTTTTGGTTCATCCAACACTGAGCTTGAAACAGAAGTCGCGGAAGATGGGAGGCAGGTGGTAAAGAGAACACTTTACTGGGAAAATTACAGATGGGAAAAGAAGGAGGATAGAAAGGGAAAGGAGGATAAAGCTTCTGCTATAGTCAGAAGGGGGACCCGGAAATGTGGGCTGCCCCTGGGACTCAATGTCTAGGGGTTTTATGGTTGTGCTTAGTAAAGGGCTGTCCTAAGGTAGGCTGCTTGGTGGCTAAGGCTGGTTGCTAGGCTCTATGGGCTTAAGTAGCTGCTGCTGCCCACCCTTAAGTAACCTTAGAAGTACTCTTTCCTTATGATCTTTCACCCTAGTGTCTTTTAACGACTTAATGTTGTTATGCCCAGATCTTGAACATCCCAAAGACACCAGGATACCGATCACACATGCCAAAGCAAGGAGTCTTTATTCTGGCTGAAGCTCGGCCCTCGGTCTTCACCAACGCAGTGGATCCGATCGGAGCGCCCAGAACAATATCTGAGCAGGGTTTTTATGGGGTAAGGGAAGGGAAGGTTACAGGGAGTATGACATAGGCACTGCATCATTGCATAAAAACCAATCGCAATTACACAATACCCATGGCAACAACACTGACCATTCAGAATTCGTGGAGTGTCCACAATAACTGGGGAGACCCAATCATGACCTCTGAGAGTCTTTTAAAATGTCCAATCATAATGTTAGCTCAATGGTCCCGCATGAGGGGTTTGGGCAAGCAGCGAGTGATTGGTCAGTTTGTATAAGGTAACTATCTGTAGTCCCCAAACCTTAACTTATGTCATAAGAATGCTAGATATGTAGTTTCTAGACCACCACCTAGGCTGCAGGAAAGTTAGATATGTGGTCCCTTCTTTATAAGCTATATGGTAACTGCCCCTTGCCCTGAGGAAACCGAAACTCAGGTCAGTTAACATCCCTGGGAAAGTCTGAGGCCTGTCATGGGGGCTGCATAGCTCTCAAATGCTTACCCATTAAGTAGGTCTAGGGAGTGGTCAGATACGGACTGTCACAACGTGTTATGGCCAGCTGCCTTTTCTATAATCCCGCTTTCCACTAAATTTCTCCCTTTCTGGGGGACCCTGTATCCCTCGCTGCCTACAATCCCCCTGGCTCCTGTCACATCCTGAACTCACTGGAGCTCAGGCTGGCCTCCAACTCCCAGCAATCCTCCCGTCTCAGCCTCCTGCACAAACACTCCCAGTTTCCGTGTTAGGGGATCAACGCCAGGGCCATGTTTTTGCTAGACAAGAGCTTTAACGGCTGAGCTGCGCTTCCACCTCCTTCAGCCTGTTTTTATTTCTGATTTTGAGACAGGGTCTTACTGATTTGCTAAAGTGCTTAGGTTGGGCTTGAATTTGGAGCCCTGTGGCCAGAGCCGCCTCTGCTGATGGATTTGTTTGCGCCTCTGACTTTAGACGCATGTATAAAACACGAACATCGTGTCCAGAGCACAGGTAGAATGTGGAGAGTAGAATTGCAGACATTGGTATGTATGGCATGAGGACTACAAAGAGAAGCAAACCCATATTAAGTGCAATAAAGTAAATTGCTGGAAACTGCCTAAAGCTCTGTACGATACTGATAAGTTGTGAGCCACCTGCGTGTGGACCCTGTGTGATGAAATCGCTATCTGTAGCC
>PVKB01008303.1:0-18403 GCA_004027205.1 Ctenodactylus gundi | reverse complement strand
TTAAAAGCCTAGCCAAGAGATTTCTTTGAAATGGGTATGAGGGTACTGGGGGGAGGGAGAGAGCCAAAATTCCTGAGTTTGTGCTGAGAACAGGCTGTGAGAGAAGACCTAACAGTCTGATGGCCTCTGAGGTGTCTTGTTCTCCCTCTGCCCCCTCACTCAGCACAGCTCTCCTGCCTGTCCTGGCTTCCCTCCCCTGCGGGCGGGGCTCCCCACTCTTGGAGGTGCTCCCCTTATTTTCAGGACGTTGGTGGCCTTTCTTTTCTATCTATAGATGTCTCTTCTATCAGTTTGTTCCTAGGCACTGTTTAAGAGTGACCTTAAAAGCCTTGAGCTTCTGGGCTTTCTTGTAGTCTAATCAGTTCAGTCTCGGGCTCTTTTTTTTTTTTTTTTTTGAATGGCTCCTGCTGGCGTTATTGTTTGTTATGGCTGTTCAGCATTGTTCCACTCTAGGTTTCAGGAGGTCTTTTCTAGGAGAAGCTTGCATTGTGTTTGCAGAATACGCTACCCATAGTCTCGTGTTTTGGAGGGTGGGGCTACCAGCCACTGTCAGTTCCCACTGCTCCTGGATCCGCACTTACCTAGCTCAGAAGTTTGAGTGTGTGAATATGTGTATGTGTGTGTCTTTGTATCTGTGGATGCCAGTTGCTGCTTCTTGGGCTGCTGTTTACCTCCACTTCGTATGTGTTTTCAGGGTTTCTGTCCTTCCTGTGGCCTCCTTTCAATTGTTGGGGTGATCCTTTCTGTCGTAGCAGCACTGAGCAGGAGAGTTTTGACTTTTAAGTTGATCCATGAGGAGACATTGTGCAGCTCTCTTACCCATCCCCTGTCTTCAAGTCTATAGTTTTATATATAATACTTTGATCATCTAATAATTTAGGAGATTACATTTTAGGAAGGCTTTCATAAGCAGTGCATGCATTTTGTCTCTGTCACGCGCAGTACAGAGACATGATGATGCTGTCGAGATTTGCTTTTTTTTTCTTATTATAAATGAGGTCCTAGCACAGATAAAAGTGTGTGTGAATATGTATGTGTGTGTGTTTGTATATATGTATACATATATGTATGTATTTGTATACAAGGGTTTATCTCTTTGAAGAAATATATATTTTGGTGTGGAAATTTGGAAACAGGAGATCACAGCTGGCAGTTTGGTTGCCTACAGAGCCTCAGTGAGTGGAAGTCTGTGTTGCTCAGCCCACGTGTAGCCTCTCCCCTGCCACCATGCCACTTTGTTCAAGAGCCCACTGAGGATGATGTCAGGTGGCTGGGAAAGGAGGTCTGTCAGTCCCTTGTCATCCTGTCCTTGTGACTGTTAAAGTCATCCTCTGTGGAGGTCATACTTTGCAGAGTAGCACGTGGCACGCAGTTGTCTTCACCTATAATTTTGTCTCTTTGGAGAAGTCTGTTCACGTTATCTCCACCCCAGATTTTCTTATCGCCAGCAGTCCGTTGAGTTAAATCATTGGGTGCAGCACATTAACTGGAATATA
This sequence comes from Ctenodactylus gundi, assembly GCA_004027205.1. Lineage (NCBI taxonomy): Eukaryota > Metazoa > Chordata > Mammalia > Rodentia > Ctenodactylidae > Ctenodactylus > Ctenodactylus gundi. The sequence continues at coordinate 16,907 of PVKB01008303.1, read as the reverse complement.
ATTGCGTGTTTGTTTGAAAATTTCTCCTTCCAATTAAAATAAATAACCAAGTATGCTTCCCTTTGTTCTGTGCACTAAGCTTATCCCTCTCCCCCCTCTGGAGGATGTCCTGCAGGGGGACTGTGGTACTGAAGCTGTCTCCTTGCTGGTGGGGCCTGCACATTTTGCAGCCTCTTTGTGAATCAGGCATAGCTCCTCTCTTCCTCTGCCCTGTGGGCATTCCTGCGCAAGCCAGTGCATGTGGGCTGTGGGTGAGGGCGCAGTGTGGCAGGAATGGGAACCATGGGCTTCCGGTCACTCCTTCAAGTGCTTGCTTGTGCCTTCAGGACCTGTTTGGGCCCAACCCCAGTGGGTCATGTCCATTGAATGTTGAAGGATGCTGTGCTCATCCAACTCCTCCAGCTCTTCTGGCCAGCAGTTGAGGATCATAAAGCACCCACCTGTGATGGGTAGCTCAAGGAGCATAACTCCACCGTGGCTGATGGTTCAGTGTCTTCCAAAGCCTGGTGTCAGGCCTGGAGCTGTTTCTCAAAGGAGAAGCGTTATCTAAAGAGGAAGGCAGGGCTTTGCTCCAGAATTGTAAGGGCCTCCCTTCCAGTTCAGCAGTGGGTCCTGCCAGATGTTCCAGACAGCCCTTTGCCTGCTGCGAATGCTTCCCATACTTGGACCAACTGAGTTGTGTGACTTAGTGGCCAGGCAGCCTGTGCCACAGCTTGACCTACTGCAGAGCCTATGGCAGTGCTTCTGTGGTGGGCCCCACCCTAGCCAGGGGCCTGTAATGGACCACTTTCTGTCCTGTGAAAGGGAAAGTAGAGTACTTCTTCTAGTCCTCATTGACAGGGTGGAGAAAAGGTGTTGGCCAGCTAGGTAGCGATGTACTTGGTACCAGGGGTGCGTTCATTTTAAGTCCACCAGATAAAATTACCAAGGATGCACACTGTCCTTTTGAATGGTGACTTGTTAGCTGGTGGCTGATTAGGGCGGGAGCTTGCCGGATCAGCACAGTCCCCAACACTGGTTTCAGGGGCCTTTCAGAGTTCTTACTTCCTGCTTAACATATGAAGTGGTGCAGGTATGGCGCAGGTATACAGAAGCAAAAGGCAGCTATCAACAGGAGTGGAGTGGGGTTACATTCACAAATTACAGAGTGAGGGAGGGGGACAACAGGAGCGAATTCCAGTGGTTAGTAGTTTAGCATACGTGAACTACAGAGTTATCTCATCATTGGGTTTTGTAGGTTTCACAACAGATCGATAAGTTTTTTAAATTTTTCCTTAAATCAGAGTGAGGATGTTAGGCTCGGATAAGGGGAAGGCTGAGCCATGGGTGTCAGGGAGGTGCGTGCCAGGGTCCCATGCATATGCTCCCGCAGTGGGGCTGACCCTGACTCAGGAGCTGCAGCTGGGGTTGCTGGTAGGCTTGTAGTAGTCCACTGTCATTTGTTAGGGTTGTATTGGCAGCTTGAATGGGGATGTGGCGGGGACCACCACCCCTGCACCCCGAGCCCCGGCACCACCCCTGCATCTTTAAAGTTTCTCGAGGAGGCATCACCTCTGAAATCCCTCTGGGAGGATGGTACTGCTTTTGTTTTCTATTTTCCTGAGTGGACGTAGTTCTGGTGTCCCACTTGGCCTTTCTGCTCCAGTCACCCTCACTGCGCAGGTCAGGCCACCAAGGTGTGGATTCTTCTAGCTGCGGGGTGGGTCTCGCGCTGTGCCCGCAGCCCTGTGTGGATCCTCAGGGCTTCTGCAGCCTGAGTCGGCCTTGAGCAGAGACTCCACTGACACGCAGGTTCGGTCCTTCAGTCCCAGCTCTGGCTGGAGGGCGACGCCGATGCTTTGGGTCTCTTTGAATTTGTCAGGTCATAGCCAGTGTCCGGTAGTCTCCAATAGGTTTGATTGGTTTTTCCCAGTGCACAGTTTTACCATCTGTGTACATTTCTTAATCAGTCTTTTAAAATATTATGACATTTGTGGGATTCTTTGAGGACTTAGGAAATTTCTTAAATGCCTTAATCTCCATGAGGCTTCTGTTCTAGTACTTCCCCACTGAAAATGCCCAATATTCATTAACAAAGGATTTAGAAATTAGTAATTGTGCTAGTAGGAATACTAATAATACTAAGAATGAACATAATTTAAAAAGAATTTAATGATTTATCCTGTAAAATTGTCAGTATGAATTTTTGATCAATTTGCTTTTAATGTATAAGTCACATATAGACTAGAGGCTAAGTTTTGCTGATACTGCTTTTGTTAGTATGAGTATGTTTAGTTTGGCTTAAATACTGCGTTTAGATTTTGAGTACCCGAGTTCAGCATGTCTCCCACTGGTCTTATTAGCTAAGAAGTCACTAAAGTTCTCACAGCTCATACATTAACCCTCGTTCTAATACTGACATTCTGAGATTGTTTGTGATGATGCAGTGACTAAAGTGGCTTGAAGCCCATGGTGCCAGGGAAGGGCGCCGGAGCCCTGGATTGGGTGGGGCGGCGGGGGCGGGCAGCTTGCTGCTGGGGGCAGCTCCGTCTGTCACGAGCGCCACAGTGTCATAGAGCTTGGAACACGGGACAGCGGTGACCACTGGGTATTATTGGCATAAGTAAAATAGGAAAAAGGGATGGAAAATAGAAAAAAAAAATCCACCTGTGGGTATATTGTGTGCCTTGCACACTGTTAAAAGGAGTAGGAAAGTGTGACATGCTTGGGTCCTGAAGTGGACAGGCAGGTATAGCTGCTTGCTGAGTCTCCTGGGGCGGGGAATCGCTCAGGAACCGAATCAGTGTGGAATATGCCAAATGTCATGACACTGTTCACTTTAAAGTGGCTAGTTTTATGGAATGTGGATTTAAGATGAAAATAAAAACCAAATAATTGCAATATTTGGAAGATAGAGTTATGGAGTTGAACTGTGACCTTAAAGTCAGGAGATAATTCTTGAACCTGCGATGTCTCCCCCCCCCCCCCCCCGCAGGGAACCCCAGTGTCTGCCTCATGGGCATTCTCTTTTGGCTGGCCCAGAAGTGCCCCTTTGCAACCTGCTTGCCTAGCCTGTGACTCACCAGTTAAAGATTAACTGCAGTGAGGCTGCCTGGCCTTGGCAAAGACTCTGCTTTATTTTGATTAGTTATCAGGAATAGATGATAGGTTGTTTTGGACATCACGAAGAAAAAATGCAGAAACCATCTTGTTTTAAAATCCATTTTTAAGTTTCAGAGAAGTGAAAACATACTCTTAGTTTCTGAGCAATCCAACTTAAAAATGTGTTTATTTATGAAATTATTACACAAAAAAGAAATTCTTAAAATCTGTTGTACTACTGTTAGTTAAGTGTTACTGACAATGTACTTAGTTAATTGCTGTCAGTGGTTCAGTTTATTATAATGTTCATTAACAAAGTTACTGGATCGTGAGATATTTTGTTTATGGTATTAAAAATGCAGTCAGCTTTGTGAATGTTGAGTAAGAAATTAGCTTATTAAAATGTTGGTAAGCCCGAACAGTGGATTGCTTTTTGTCCATAATAGATTAGCATGAGGTGAGCATTTGTTAGTATGTAAAGGAGGTGGAAAAAAACCACATTTGCAGCCTGACGCTCCTTTGTAAAGAGTGATAATGTGTGTGTGTGTGGGTGCCTAGTCATCCTAAGCAGGAAACGAGGGTTTGATGCTGTGTTTGTCAGGACAGAAGGATTGCATAGCAGAGGTTTTCTCTGAGTTGCATTGTATATTTCTCTAATGGATAAAACATTTTTTTAAAAAAAAAAGTTATGCTAATTACATTGTAAAAGCTATATTAATTGTAAAGTTTCACACTTCCGTGCGAAATCACGCAGTGTCTTTGATTTTCATGTAAGTGAGTACAGACTGCTCTGACCCCGAGGTTCTCTCGACACTGAGTGTGCTAGCTATGTATTCTTGGGAGGGTTTTTAAAAATTAGATGTTACTTTTTGATAATTAGATTCTTTATTCTTTTGGAATTTAATGATTTTATTTTGGAAATTACTGAGTGTGGCTTATTCTAATTAATTTTCTAATGTAAATTTATTAGTTTTTTGTCTGAATAAAAATGATAAATCCTATTCTTTATTGAATTTTATATTGTATTTTGAAATATTTTGTGGTGCCAGCAGATGGAGCTAGAAGTTAATAAATCCTGTGGTGGTCTTGCAAGTCAGTTGTGTTTTGTTTTAAACTAGGCATTCTGGGATTATTAATAACCTTTCAATTCAAACCTCTTTTAGGGATGGATACTTTTCACATAGTTTACCACTGATACTGTTTTAGACAAACTACAACATTTCTGAATTTTTAGAGTTTTACTGTATGGAAGCGCTGAATTTTAGCTTTCTGAAGCAGAGATTTGACTTATTTTATGAATTAATATAAAAATAATATACAATAAGGTATGTGTGTTGACCTTAGTCATTTTTAGGAGTGGTATATATCAAGTTTGTAGATATTGTTAAGAGATATGTATGTTTGTGTGATGTATGTTAATGAAAGGCTAGAAACTTACTAAGCTTTGCAAATTTGCTAAGAATGTAATAACTCCTTAGAAATGTGTATTAGGGGTACGTCATTATATCTGTATGCTAGAGTCTTTTTCGTACTGACTTTAACTTTCTTGTCTGTTACAGATTGCATAATTAAATTACCAAAAGCTCTTTGGGAAGCTTTCACATTTACTTATTCAGACTAATAAACTTAATTTTTCACATTTGATTACTGAGGCTGAAAAGATGGGTAGATCAGTGAATGAAAAAGGCATCTAATTGTATGGCAGAGTGAATTAATTACTTGGTGTCTGGAGCGCTCACCTTCCTGCGTTGTCTCGCTGACCTTGCTGCTTGTGCGGGCTGCTGGTGGGAGTGAGGGCTGTTGTTGTAGGTAGGACCAGTCAGCACAGGCAGTGAGCTTTTACCTGAGGCAGATTGTATTTACGGCTTTTGTTTTCCAGAGAAGAATTTGAATTTATAGTTTTCACTGTTTGAAAGCCACGTAAAATACGTAAGTTGTGGAGACACAAATCTGTATCCATCCATAAGAACAATAAAAAGTCTTCTTTTGTACCACAAGTAATTTTTTTCCTCGTAATAACATTATAGTGAATTCTTAGTGCTAGAAGGTTTATATTCTCAGTTGGAACCAGGTGAGAGTAGTTTTGAAGTCCCTGACGTTGGTGGCCTTGTAGAGGCCAAGTGCTGAGTTGTGCAGGCAGCGTGGCCGGGAGCGGCTACGGACCAGGGGCCCATTTCGGCAGCTGTGTCTCAGCTCAGCTTTGCTGTTCTCTGTCCCTTTTGACTATCGTTTGGGGGGATTGTATGATATATAGATATGGAAAAATATGTATTTTACAAAGGTATTTACATATATGCTTCAGTTTTTTTGGAGTACTTCCTGTGTTCTTTGTTCAAAGAATATACCAAACCAGGAAGAAATATCATCCATAATTCTGCTATATTTGAATTGTTAGTAAGTTGGTGCATTTCTTTGCAGTTTTTTTATGCCTAGTGTTTTGTTGTTATCTTTTAAAGTCATTTTTTATGTCCTATGTATATAAATTTTTGTTGTATAAGCTTTTTTGGGTGACATTGACTATAACTTCTCTAACGAAAGATTTGCAAACTGATGTTAGCTCTAACTCAAACCGTCTTGTTGTCTGTTTGGACTCATTCCTGGTGTGCACTAGTGTTTTCCAGTGTCTGGGCCATTTTTGTCCTGTTGAGACAGGTGAAACAGTGGTGGTCATTTGCATTCTGAGTATTTCTCTTCTATGCTTTTGAAGAGCCAAGAGTTTAGAGTTTGTTTACACTTGAGAACACTTGGTGGCGAAATTAAGTACTCGTTCAAGATCCGGCACAGTGATTAGTCCAGACGTAGAGTGCCATTTGCACAGATGTCTGTTCCTAGAGCCAGTGAGGTCTTTCAGATCACAAATAATGTGAAAACCTTGCTTTTGATCATATTACAGTGTACTGAGGACATAAAGTGATTCACTGTTTTACTGAAATAGAGTTTTTAAAATTTCTGTACTTGAAATATGTCTTGATGTTTTAAAGAAGCTTTGGTATATGTGTGCACACACACATGAACACCTGAGAAGCTGATTGTGGTGGCACATACTTGGAATTCCAGCACTGAGAGAGGCTGAGGCAGGGAGAGCGTATTGAGGTCTTGAATGGACAACATAAAGAGACAGGAGTGTGGCTCAGTGGTAGAGCTCCCTTTGGTTCCATTCCCAGTGCTGCAAAACAAATAAATAAATGAACCAAGAAATAGAAAAACAACTGAGAAAACAAATGCAGAATTGTGTTTTGCTGTTGTACTATTTTGCAGTCTGAGTAGAGGCTTAGCTAAGCATTTTGTTATAGTGAGGTGGGTAGAATTAATGATATATCACAGTCATTGTTTTCCTTAGAAAAAATCTTACTGTTAAACTTGTGTTCTTTTTAAAATGATCTAATCTTTTTTCATTACAAAACCAAGAATTTTATCCTTTCTTTCCTGCTTAGCCTTATGAAATGATGTGTTCCTTTTGGCAGGTAGTGTTAACAGTTTGAAATATCATGTGCCACTTTTACCCAGACTAAGTGTCCAATGTCATAAGGTAACGTGGAGCATGTGAGGGATGGAGTCTTGTCTCAGGCTACCGTGTGAGCCCTTGTGCCAAGCAACAGTTACAGAGCTTCCTTTAAAGACAGGTTGGTTCATGAGTGAATTAGATGGGGAGACCTTTGTTTCTTCTCTGCTCCAGTTTTCTGTTATTTTCATTGAACTAAAATAAAAATAAATCCTTATTTGTTTGAACATTTCAGATTCCTACAAAATTTTTGTCGATTAAGCTTGAGCATCTTATAAGCAATTGAGTTTTTGCTTAGTTCACTAGAAAAAAAAAGAGGTCATTTCAATCTAAAGTGATGTTTTTGTCTGGAGGGGATAGAAAAGTAACACCTTTTTTTTTTTTTAAGTGATTCTTTTTTCCTCCCTTCGAGTGAGTTGAAAGTAGCCGGTGTTGAACAATGTAATCAGAACTTAATCCAAGTGAAGCTTTGTAGTTATTTCCTTATTATGTTGGAAATATTTCTGGCCCAGTGTCATTTGAGTAGACTGCACATTGTAAATGTATCAAAGAACATAATAGAAAGGGTGTGGAAAGGGACAGATGTAGATAAGCCAATGTGTTTGGAGCCCCATAGGAGAAGTGCACACTGGTAGCTGACTTTCAGGAATTTAGGGCAGGAGAATAAAGAAAATAGGCATTTCTTGATGGGAGTAGTATTCCAGGCGTAGAACTAGAGGGCTGTGCACCCTGTGATGTGGACATTCTCTGCTGTTCAGTGGTGTGTAGAAAAAACGATAAGAAGGGAGCTTAGAGAGCATTCCCTATCTGTGCAGTTAGCTCAAAGTAGGGTAGGTAGGCACGTGTTAGGAAGCAGGTTTGCTTTTAAAAAATAACGTATCCATTAAGCTAGGTAGGTGGTGAAGAACTTGTACTTTCTATTGCAGTATTTTGTGCCTAGGGGTTTCCCTGCATTCTATCCAGAACTAAGGCCCAGACTTGGAATGAGACAAATTAAGACCACCGGTAATATTCGTATGTCAATAGAGAATGCTTTAAAAGTTAAATATAATCTAAGACAAAGTTTAAAAGGTACAAGGTTTTCAAGAAAATATAGATGCTCCTCAACTTCGGCTCATCTTAAGTTGAAAATGCAAGCTTAGTTAAAAGGCCTGTCAGGAGACCCACCAGGGGTCCTCTTCAGAGCTGTTTTCCTGGAGCCCTCTTTCACTGCTAAATCCTACTCTTGCTCTTTGCCTAAAAAACAAAACAAAACAAAAAATCAGAAAACCCACTTAATACATCTAACTTATCAAACGTCATAGCTTTGCCACACAGTGCTGCAAAGAGCATCATTGGCTTTGCCTCAGGGTTGCGTGCTGTCTGGGAGCTGCAGCCACTGCAGCCGCCGCCACCCGGCCGCCTCCTTCACTGTGAGGGTGTCGTATTACATTCGGGTGGCCTGGAAAGAATCCAAATTCATAGCATGGGTTCTGTGTGTGCGCTGCTGTTGTATACAGAGTTTTAAAGTTGCAAATTGGAAGTAGGTAGAGGCAGCCATCCTTCAGAGATTATAGGCAAGATGGTGCTGCTTAGAGAAGACTCCCAGAGTGCAGTGCAGAGAGGGAACCCAGGGGAGGCAGGGGTGTGTGTGTGTGTGTGTGTGTGTATGTGTAGGAGGAGAGGTGGGGCGTTCAGAGATACCAGGGGGTGGAGGACTTCAGGAAGAGTCCTGGAAAGCTGTTTTGTACTGAATATAATGTGGATCTGGAATGTCCCCCAAAAGGCCCACGTGTAAGGCCTGGTGCTGTTGAGAGGTGATAGGCACTTGGTGGTGGTGGTGGTGGGGGGCGTTGTGTGAGGTTGTCAGAGCTCCAGGTCTCTGGGAGCAAACATGAAAACTGCCCTGTGGTGCATCATCACATTCAGAACCGTAAAGGAGAAAGAATCTTAAAAGCAACCATGATTAGAATAGAAAATAGATTTAAATCATTTTCCACAAAAGCCACCTTGAGGAACTACATTAGTATATTAATAGAAAATAATATGGATATAATGTAAAAGGAGAACAAATGAACCTTGGAGTAAGAAGAAAAGGGGGATGAGAGGAATCAATGAATGAAAATTGGTGAGATTCATAAAATTGACAAATGTTAGACTGAATAGTGAAAAAAGAAGATAGACAATTTCTAAGCCAGTGAGAGGTGGCATCACAACAGATCCCATGGCTACTGAAAGCTAAGGATGCAGTATGAACTCCTTAATGCCAGTGAGTTCAGCAGCTTAGGTAAATGAACAAATTCCTTGAGAGGCAAAAACAATTGAGGCCTTTGCAGACGTTATGAGACTGTTACAAACAGGGATATTTAAGGAATAAATGATGCCATTTATATATGTGGGTTCTCCCAGAAAATTGAAGGTTAGAAAATATTTCTAACTCACCGAGCCAGTGTTTCTCTGGTACCAAAACCAGACAAAGACATTATTAGATGGAGACTGCAGACCACTTACCACTCTTGAGCACAGCTGCATAAATTCTAAAGAAAATTTAAGCAAATCAAATGTAATAATATATATGAAAATAATGCACTATGACTTTCAAAAAATCGGTCGATGTAATTTACCATGTCCACACGCTGAAAAAGAAGTCATAATGCATACAGACAGTGTAAAATTCCATGTTATTCCTGAAAAAATCTCTCAGCAAACTAGGCTTTGAAATGGGATGTTCCTGTCCCAGGAAACTGTACCTGTGGAGACCTGTAGATCGCGCTGTGCTCAGTGGTGAAGCCCAAGATTTTCCTGCTCAGGTCAGAGCAGAGTGAGTCTGCTCTTACCACTTGGCTAACAGTGTTCTGTAAATTAAAAATAGAAGGACACTCAGGTTGAGAAAAAGTAAACTACATATTGATAGATGATACGATCATCTATGTGGAAATTCTGGTGGAATCTGTTAAAAATAGTGAGTTTTGCCAGGTTGTAGGATACAAAATTAATATACAGAATATGATTATATATATATTTTTATGCTGGCAATGAATAAATGGAACTTGAATTAAAAAAAACCAGTGCCTCTGAAATGAACATTAAAAATATGAAATACTTGAAGGTGCTTGAGACCTACATGTTGTGAATTTGAATACATTGCTGGAGAAGTTAGGGATTTCCACAGTGATTGGGGACATGCAGCATGTTCATGGGTGAGGGAGCAGTTGTCTTTTATTTGTTTGGACAACAGGATACCAGATTCTGGGTGTCTTTAGCAATGAACACTTACTTGCACAGTGCTGGAGGCTGGATGCTGAGGTCAGGGTCCTGGCCTGACTAGCTTCTTGGTGAGGCCTACTCTGCTTCATGTGTGGCCACCTCCTATATCCTTACAAAGCAGACAAAGAGCTCTGTTCTGCCTCTTCTTTTGGGGGTACTATCCTATCATGAAACTGCATCCTCGTGACGTAACTTCTGCCACTTGCCCTGCTTCCAGTTGCCATCACACTAGGGTGAGGGGTTCCATTTTGTGAATTTTGGGGATCACATTCGTCCATGATGATATTTTGAAAATACCATCTTTCTGCATATTGATCTATAGCTTTAAAACAATGCCAATTGAAATCGCAGCCAGCTTTTGATGTAGAAATTAGTAAGGTCATCTAAAATTCACTTGGGAATTCTGAGAGCTTGCAGTGGCCTCAGCAGCTTTCAAAGGGCACGAGTCCTTTGGAGAGCTTAGGACCTAAGTTAAAGACTATTTTAAGTCTACACTAGTCAAGGACACATGGTCGCAGCAGGATGGACAAGTAGGTCAAGTCCGTAGACTAGATGGACAGATGTGTCGCCAGTCGATTTTTGGCAAAGATGCAGAGACAGTTTATTGGAACAACTGGATAATCCTAGACCAACAGTGAATATCCATCCACACTTAGCAGTTGACTCAAAAAGTAACTCAGGGCTGGAAGAATAGCCCAGTGGTTAGAGTGCTTACCTAGCAGGCACAAGGCCTTGGGTTCAGTTCTCTCGCACCAGTAAGCTGGATGTGGTGGTGCATACCTCTAATCTTAGCACTTGGGAGGCTGAGGCAGGAGGATTGCTGAGAATTCAAGGGCAGCCTGGGCTACATAGTGAGTTCAGGACCAGTCTGGACACTAGACAACAGAGTGTGAGACCCTGTCTCAAAAAAAAAAAAAAAAAAAACCAGCACAAAAGATCACTTGTTAAATATAAATCCTCCAAGTGCAAAACTTGTAGAAGAAAACTATGAGACACTGGGCTAAGATGTAATTTCTTGGGTAACACTGAAAAACCATGATTCATTAAAGAAAAAGTTGATAGATTTGACCTAAGTTTTTCTTTGTAAATAAGAGAGTAAAGTCCATCATTTGGAGGCATGTGCAGTTCACATACTTGATGTGGGACTTGTATCCGGAACAAATGAAGCCCTTGTCACACTCAGGAGTAAGAAACAGTCCAGTGGTACAGTGAGCAGCAGACTGGAAGGAGCATTCTGCCAGACAGGCGTAGATGGCAGGCAGGCACGTGGAAGGGTACCTCTGTATGTATGAGGGAAATGCAAGTTAAATCAGTGCCGACATACTGTCGTGTACCTGTTGAAATGGCTGAAACTGTCAAGACGGCTCGTGCCATGTTTGGTGGAGCATGAATAAACTTGAATGCTGCTGGTGGGAGTGTAAACTACAACTTTTTTGGAAAATATGTAGCAGTTTCTTAAAATGTTAAGTCTACACATGCCACGGGACCCAGCTGTTCTTTGCCCACGTGTTTACTCAGACGAACTACACACATACGAGCGTTACAGAGTCTTGCACACGAGTGTGTGTAACAGCCTCATCTGTAGTAACCACGAGCTGGGAGCAGCCCAGATGCCTGTGCACAGGTCGGTGCAGTTCCTAACAGCTCAGTCCCATCTGTGCTGCTGACACAAATGGGTGCTGAGAACTCTCAGATAATTGAGCTAGGTGATAGAAGCCAGACAAAAGGCAGAGCACGACCCATCTACATAATGTTTTAGAAAATACAGCTTCCAGGTGGAGAGTCACGGGCTATCTGGGGATGAAGGATGAGGTGAGTAGTGGTTGGGGGAGTCGAATAAGGTCTGAAAAAACTCGGGGGTGATCAGTGTGTCCCCTAGCCTGTTGTGATGGTGTTGCTGGTACGTTCTTTGGTTAACATGTACCGAGTTGAATACTTTATGTAGTAGTCTGTTCTGTGTTGCTATGACAAAGTACCTAACATTGTGTCTGTCGAAAGAAAAGAGGTGATATTCAGCTGCTGGTGCTGGAGCCCAAAAGCATGCTTCCTTTGGCACCAAGACCCTAGCCATGTACAGAAGGGCGAAGCACGTGGCAGCCTGCTTTATAATTTGATCTCATAAGACGCCTGCTAGAGTGATATATATTTCTGGGAGAAGAGCATTAATCCATCCAAGGGCGGTGCACCCCGTTCCCCTCCCACCCCACTGCAGCATGTAGTTACCTCCCAGCAGTTCTCACAGCCCCCACTGCCTCAACATCGCCCTACTGGAGAGCAGGCTTCCAGTTCCTTTTGCCCTTACAGTTAGTTCTGAAACTGGGCTGTGAAGTTTTCGCAAAGTGTTTCCCTGTTACCATGTAACAATGTTCATTCACGCAGCTCTGTGTCTCTGACTTCCCAGCACTAACATGTACACCAGGAAATCAAAATAGGGTCTAAAGGAGTACTTGTCTTATGGGACTTAGGGCGAGAGATGTGTAATGATAAATTGTAGACATCCATAGTGAATGTGAGATGCTTAGGAGATGATGGGATTTGTTTGCTTAAAGTATCTATGTACATCGCAAAGAGTAGTGCGCCCATTTCAGCTCCTGGCAGGGCGCGGTTCTTTACCTGACAGCGAGGACCCACCTTGCCATAATGTGTGGAGTGGTAAGCTGATGTACCCTGCACAGCACCTGCTGTGTGGGTATTTCACAAAGATACATTGTGTGTGTGTGTGTGTGTGTGTGTGTGTGTGTGTGTGTTTTCCTTTTTTCTGAAAGGACTGTGACATAATTGGATTAAAACAACTGTAAATTGGGTACAGTCTGTGACGTGACAACCTTTATCATTTGTAACACCGATGTTTTCCACCATCCCAAAAACAAAGCAACTCTACTAAGTCTCCAGCCTGTTGATTGTTTTGTGCATTTCTCTGTGTTCCACAATCCCTAAGCAATGCAACTTACTAGTGGCCTCCAGCCTGTGGAGTGTTTTGTGTGTGATAATTCACATTATACTAATTATTGCCTACTGCAGATGTCTGGATAGCTTACCTGGAGACTCCGAGAAGGTGAGGCGCTGCTGAGCACTGAAGGGAGAGGCCACAGCTTGGCCCAAAGTCTGTGTGCCCAGGAGTCTGAAGCTCTGATCAGGCCCACTTATTCTTTCTTTACATACAGTTCTAAGGAAGCTGGCTCTGTTGCGGGACTTGAGGACTGGGGACGGGCACGTGAAAATTGCTAGTAACAAAAGAACAGGACTTGGTCCCCTGGCCAAAAGGAGGTGCAAGGCCAAACTAGGAAGTGAGCTGAGGATCTGGAAAGACACGGTCTGGGAGGGAGCAGGTAGTGCAGTCTTCCGGTAGCCTCTGGTGGAGTAGCTTAATAAAAACAGGAAACCGGTAAGTGCCGCTTTTATGGCAGGCACTGGGCCAGTTATTGTCTGTGCATTATTTTACTTGCTGCTCATCCTCACCTGGGGACACGTCACTCAGCCTTGCTGCACCGACGATGAGCCTGTGGCCCAGTAAGGTGGGCGCCTGAAGCACGCACGGGCTCTGAACCAAGTCTCCAAAGCCCATGGTGTGCGTTTGGCTGCTGCTCTCTGCATCATCCCTGGTGCTGGCAGAGTAAAATAATTGACCGTAATTATCTCTGTGAATAAAGAAGATGAGTGAAATGCTTAGCTTTTATTTTCAGGGCCAGAAGGTGTTTAAGTATTTGGAGCAGTTTTTACTTTAAACAGTTCAGATTAGTTTTTTTTTCCTTCACTAAATGATGCTGTTATCATTTTATAAAATACACACATGTATAATTTTATTTCTTATAAAGATAAATGTATTGTGTATTTATCAAATCATCTGGTCTTGGGCTAAGGAACTGCCAACTAATTTTGTTAATTACATTACCTTATCCATTAAAAGAAGCAAATTCTTTTAGATAAGCTCTGCAGTTGCTGAGTTGATTATGCCACATGTTGTCCTGGAAGGACCAGAGCTTGTGCTCCGGTTTGGAGTGGAAGTTCTGGGAGTAGCTTGCCTTGACTCACGGTGTCACCATGAGCATGTGAAGAGCACAGGGCAGGTGTACGTGGCAGAGGTGCTAGGTGTGTCTGGCACTGTGCCCCTATGCTCTGAGCACTGCCTGTTAGTAAAAAAGGTGTGGGAAGAACACATGTCCCCTTAACCCCCTTCTTTGAGACAGGGTCTTGCTCTGTAGCCCAGCTGGTCCTGAATTCACTGTGGAGCCGATGTTAACTATGGACTTGTGGCAGTCCTCCTGCCTCAGCCTCCTGAGTTCTAGGATTACAGGCATGCACAGTGTTGCCCATTTTTTAAAACACTGAATTTATAAAAGTTACCACCATCGTCTTGAAACACAGTGCTTTACCTTTGAAAGATGAGAGGTGTTGGGCCAGACGCTGGCGATAACATGCCTGATGGTCTCTGCCTTTCTCCAAGTGCGTTCGTATTTTGGGGGCCGTTTATCGTGGCTTTATGAAGGAGCACAGAATGTGCCAACCAGGGGAATGGCTAGTGAGCTTGCTTGCCCCGTTACGTTCTCTTTTCTTCTGGGCTTTTTCATTAGGGCTGCGGCGGCGGTATGTGTTTGAGTTCCCAGTGAGAGTCAGCCCAGTGACTTGTGTGCTGTGCAGCCTTGGCGGTGACATGAGCAGCCGGGCTAACGTGCTTCAGGGAGCAGAGCCACCATGGGGGCTGCTGGGAGGAGACAGTGGTTCTCTGTGGGATCTGCACATCACTTGGACAGGGCTTAGCACACGTGGCTCTGGGAACACTGGTTAATACTTTTAGGGTTTTTATGAGACTTAAATGAGATTGTGCATGTGGCATGCCTACACCTAAGTGTTCAATAAGCGCTGGTAGTGCTGTGTCTTTGCATCTCTGCACGTCAGTTTTTTAGTTAATTTGTTTTAGGGCATGCGCAAAAGGTAACGTAGATACACACCTGTGAGTGTGAGTGTGTGTGTGTGTGTGTGTGTGTGTGTGTGTGTGTGTGATTTTTCCAAGTTTCAGAGTTAAAAAATGTTAAATAAATATGTCTTTTAATTTTTTGGTTAGGTTGTCCTAGTTTATGTTTACTTTTACTATTGAAAAGTATGGACCTTAACACCACAGTTCAGTGAATTTTCAGCATCTGACCTGTTTTTCTTCTCTGTTCTTCTCTGTAGGTTTGTGGAATCTCGCTTCTCTCTTTTCCAACCTTTGTTTATTTGTGTTGATGCCCTTCGCCTTTTTCTTTCTGGAATCAGAAGGTTTTGCTGGCCTGAAAAAAGTAAGTAAAATGAATTTTGGAATTAAAATTGTTAAATGACGAAGCAAATATTATTATGTTGAACTGAATGATACAGGCTCAAATAACCCCTTGCATGGCATGGAAGTAGTTTGACAAATAATAACATTAACATGTTATCAACAATAGTAATAATAATTAATGTTGGGTCATTTTTTATGTTCATGGGAGGAAACCATCTTTTAACTCTGTGGTGGTGATGGTTGTATTATCATTATTATTATTACTGATAGATACTGGCAATTGAACCTAAGGCCTTTGCACTAAGTTACATCTCAGATCTTTTTTAATTTTTAATTTTGAAACAGGGTCTTCCTAAGTCCCTGAGTTGCCCAAGCTGGACTTGGATTGACAGTCTTCCTTCCTTAACCTGTCAGGGTGCTGGGATTTCATAGGCCGCCATGACTGGCTTTCATGAGTACTTTTATTGTATACATCAACAAAATGGAATAATCTTTTGTGTAATAGGTAATCTGGATGCAGTAGCTTTTATTCTTTTCTTGGAATGGCTCATTTAAAGCATAATATGAAATTCTACAAAAATGTTAAAATACTTCTTGACATAAAAGTTATTTTATTTCCAGCATTTGTAGCATTAAAAACCTTATAAAATCAAATAAACACCATTAGATAATCAGACTCTTAGGATATTGTGATTAGATGATCATAGGTGAATGCAGAAGGCTTGGGAAGGGGCACACTAGGAGAATTCCCAAGTACATCTTCAGAAAACTAATCAAGACTTTACCGGAAGCAGTGACTCAGTTTATCCCTGAAGAAAGCATTTTAAAGCAAATCAAAGCTTTGTGTTTAGTCTGAGCAGCTCTTTGTGATGCATTTTTGGAATATAATGCAAAGCTGTAATTAGTTACAACATTTTGAGTGACTTATCCTTCAAACAGGGAGTGTAATGTCACTGTTGAGGCACATTACACCGTTTGTATTGTTCAGCTCACATTGTGACACGTGGAGTGAGACGTCCCTGTGTATCTTACTATTGAATAATACTGTAATGCCGATTAAATGAATTTGGCATGAGAAGTTGTAGGGTGTGAATCAATTTTATTTTCTGTAGCTTTATGTGAGATCTAAGGAATGTAATTGTTTCAGACATTGATAGGTTTTCTGATTTTATCTTTTTTAAAGCAGGTCATGCATCTTATATTATGTACTTATTTCAGAACTTCCCCATATATATATAAATATGAAATACATGTTTACAATGAACTTGAGTATTCTGTGCACATCAGATTACAGTCCCTTCCCATATATGGCCTTTCCACACCCTCACCATCCCCCCAGCTCCCACTATCCACCCATTTGGTTCTATAGAATGCCTGTATTCTGGTTTACCCACATCAGAGAAACCACGTGATACTTAACATGTTAAATCTTCTTCTGCATCTGACTTACTTCTCCACCCAAATCACAGCTGTTTAGCTCAGCTTCCCACCCCTAGACTGGGCTGCTGTGGCCATGTCTTGACGCCTCTTCTTTGGGTTCATCTGGCCCCTTACTTGGGATGATTTGCCAAAAGTTCATTTTTTTTTTTTTTTTTTGTATCTCACTATATCTTTGTTGAGAATCTCTAACATGGCCTCACCCACCAGTCCACAGAAGAAAAGAACTATAACAATGAAATTCATAAGGCTCTAAAATGTGAGAAAGCAAAAGAGATAAATGAAACTTTAAATTCCTTAGCTGAGTATTGAAAGAAATGTTTGTACATTCAGAAGACATTCGGGTTATCATACATCCATCAGGTTTCTTAGGGTAAAGTTGCA
>PVKB01008302.1:0-18426 GCA_004027205.1 Ctenodactylus gundi | reverse complement strand
TCACGGTAACAACAGTGTACAGTTCCCAGCAACGCACTGTGCCCCCCTCCCGCCGGCACACCCCATGAACGTCCCCGGTGCACACACAAGTGGGAAACGGTGCGCCATGCAGCAGAAACCATTCCCACCATGTCCCCTAACGCCGGCTGTGAACAGTTCCTCTTCCTGTTTCCACACTGAGCAGCACCCAGATGGGGCCAGGAGCCCGGAGCCCACAGGCCCTCCAGAGAAACTGGTCTGTCACTGTCCCTTAACAACACAAAGGGAGAAATCCTGAGGTCTGCAGGCAGGATGGGTGAAAGCAGTGGTGGCCTACTGCTGCCAGGTGGGACCCCTCCCTCTTGCTACCAAGGAGGATCACGTGAAATGCGTCACATTAAGACAGTCATTCCACCAGGCGATGCTAAATGCTAATGCAGCAACATTCCACAGAGAATTCGCGACACTGGCCACATGACAACAGTCACAGGAAGGATGCAGGCCCCGGCAATCTACATAAAATGCCAACAACAAACCTAGGGTGCTGACACAGACCGAAGGCTCAGGATGCGGAACTCACAGGACACCAGGCAAATGGGACAGTGGCTGATGACTCTCGGGGAAAACCCACAAACCTCCGTGACTCACGGACATTCTCAAACTCAAACAAAAAATCCAGAAACACTTTTGGATATATTCCCAGGAGGGGTTTCTCTGGATCGAAGGGGATATTTATTTCTAGTCTTTTGAGAGCTCTCCATACTGCTTTCCAAACTGGTTGTACCAATTTACATTCCCACCAGCAGTGCAGGAGGGTTCCTTTCTCCCTGCAGCCTCACCAGCACTGATTACTATTTGACTTGTTGATATAGGCCATTCTCTCTGGGGTGAGATGGTATCTTAGCGCTGTTTAGATTTGCATCTCTCTTATGGCTAGAGATGTTGAGCATCTTTTCATGTATCTATTGGCCTTTTGTTCTTCGTGAGTGAACCTTGACAAGATACCTATGTGCACAAAATGCTCAACTTCATTGTAAACCTTAAATTTTGTGCTTATACATTTCAATGAAATGGGGGAAAATTCAGAAACTTTTTTGAAAAGAAAACTCAAGAGAAAATCTGTACAGGATCAGGATTTGGACTTTAAAACATGATGAATGACTCCTGTCCTTGAGGGATGTGCCCATGGTACAGCCAAGCCAGCAAAGTGGGCTGCAGAAGGATGTGCAGAGCAGAACCCACGTATGGGCAACAGCAGAGCTCACCTGCCCAGCTGGTCCCAGCAGGTGCTGCCACAATGCCCCTGCCAAAGCCCTGGAGCCAGTGTGCAGGCTGTGCAGGGGGTCACAGGGGTCCGGCAGTCCCAGGAGGGTCCTCCTTTCCTGCTTGCACAACTTGGCGATACTTCTGTTAGAAATCTCTTCATATAGACCCCACAATGCACTCTAAATAGATTAAAGAATCACATATTAAGACAAAAGTCACAACCATCTATTGACTCAAAACAATTTCCATGAATTATTGCTAAATACGATCAGCAAGCTGAAGAGGAACATACCCCTAACGCCTCCTTCTGACATTTCACATGTTTGCAGATTCATCTTTCAGTGTTTTCACTAATGAAGAATATTATGGAAAATTTGTGTCAAGTGAATAAACTGCTCACTTCATTCGGGTGAGCAGGAATGGTGCTCAGTGTGTAAAGTGATTATAATCTTTCTGTTAAATACCTCTGCCTGGCTTTATGAGATGCACTTAGTATCTATTTTTTCAATTTCAATAGAGATTTTTAAAATACCAAATAGAGATTTTTTAAATACCAAATAATGTAGCAATTCAAACAAAGCATGAACTTTTCCAAGCTTCACATTCTCACATATTCAATGAGGAGACACTACATGCTTTTACAGGTAACAGTAGGAAACAGATCCCAAACCCATGTGCACAATGCACATGCTATTCCAGTACCTGTCATTTACTCTGACAGCCATCATAAGAACCAGTGCCATTTACTGCAGAGAGGCCATACAGCAAAGCCATACAGCACAGACCCTGAAGCCAGAACAACTGGGCAAGTTCCAGGCCCCCTTTAATTAGATGAGCAATGTCATATAAGAAACCAGAATGCCTTACTCCAAAGTTCCTTCATTTGTAAAAAATGGAAAGTTCAATAATAGTAACGCTCCTCAGAACGCTATTATACAGACTACATGGACCAATCCATTAGGAAACACCAGGAACCATGACAGTACAAGTCATCCAATTTGTGCTATGAAGGGTTTGTTAATACGAAATTACCTCACAGACTTCCTGAAAGGAATGAATGAAGCAATGCATCTGAAAACATTCTTATGAAATGTAAATCTACACATTAACAAAGATCTTATATGCCCTAAGTAGAATATGGTTTGCAGTTTGGTTATAAATATTACTTCATGAAAAAAAAATACAAATTAACCAATACTTACTGAAAGGTTTCTGTTCATCAACTTTAATTCCAGGCGCTGTTCTCTGACTTCTCCTTGAGAGAATAATGATTCTAGAGGTAAAAGGAACACTGGAATGAATAAGAATTCTAAACATTTCATTAAAAAAGTATATTGGCCCTCTGTCATAACCCCAATATGAGGACTACATTTCAAGAGGATAACACAGAAAATTCAAATTTTCATTCTAGTATTATTTGTGGGTTTTTCAGTGACCAAACGGGCAAATCACTGAACTTGGTCAAATAGAGCCTTAGGAAACACTCTGCCACTCTAGAAAATAGGCTTCTGTGCATCTCCACATGTCTCAGTGCAGTTGTGTCTCTGCCAGTGTCATACTGAATTATTTTTCCCTCTCTGCCACATGCCATCCAATAGACAGCACAGTCAATGCTATATGCCACGAAGTCCCTATTTTTCTAGATCACTTGTATCCACTTCCAGCTTGATGTTTGAAAGCCACAGCCTACTGAGTCACACAAAACCACACTTCTTCAAGAACAATTCACTGAAAGCCTAGAGAAAACTGAAGTCACTTCCATGTGCTTGAAAAAATACCTCTTCCAATCCGCACAACAATCCTACGGAACAGGCAGTACTATTACCTCTTCCTACCCGTGCAGCATGGGGAGTGGGAAGGCTTGGCTCCATTATAAAACACATACACTTTACACTCACTGCACAGTTCTACAATGGCCAATTTCTGTGTCCTCTCTATGTGCCATAATCAATGATGTCACAGTAACTAGATATAACTAATTTACCCTTTCTTAGTCTATAATTCCATTTCTATCCCCATAGTATGCTTAGTTTTTTTTTTCTTTTGAATGAGCTTCCCTCAGATATACGACGCAGTACCCTCCAGGATCTCCTCATTTCTTTAGCAAATGTACTACTTAAAGATCCATTAGTTTCCTTGGTCACCACAAAGAAGATGGTCCACAAAGTGATGTCTGACGTTCTTTGAAGTGCCTTCCCCACACTCAGACCTAAAGGATATCACTGTCCATACATACCTAACCCAGCCCCAGGACTTGGGCAAAGTGTGTGCACTGTTTGTCAAATGCAACGCATCCAACGAGAAAAGAGATTTCAATTTTACTCATTTCTGGTGTTCTGCATACCCCTGCTGCCTGTGCCCCTCCCCTACCATCTGAGCTCAGGCTTGCATTCCTTTTGGATCTTCCCAATCCAAGCTGTTATCACTGTTTTGCCCATCCAATAATTCTTGCATTTATTCCTCCTTTTCTATCCCCACTGCCTGTTTCAAAATAAACAAAAACAAAATGTCCTAATAATTCTATCTTCAGCCTCTCTCCAGTCCCACCCAGCTCACATATTGCTGCCAACTGAATCTTCTTAATTAAATACATTCATTTATTTTTGGACCTAATTTTCTCATAGGGAGAGCAATAATTAGTGAGATTTTTAACAAAAGGATAATTGTGGCTTGTATATTTTGAGGAAATAAACTGTAAATTGTAGCAGGGAGAATTATGTAAAATAGTAACAGTGATGACAACTAACACTCAACATTCATTCAATACTTAGGAGCAAACACTGTATTATCACTTTAGTTATCACAATAAACCTTAAAGGTGGGTATTATGATCATCCCTAATTTACCGATGATAAAAGAAAACTCAGAGGTAAGAAAATGCTTAAATCTATTTCATTTTGATTGATTTGAGGACTCTACAACATAGAACATACCCACACGCCACACTGATTTACAGTGCTGAGAAGTACAGAGGCACACAGTTTGACAGCTGCACATTCGCGACAGAGGTCAAGAAGTGGCTAAGACCCCGTAAGGCTGATGGGTAACCGCTCAAGCTCAATGCAGTAACTAAGGCTTCTCTTGCCGCTGCTATCAATTGTCTAAAAGCAGATGAAATTACGAGCCATAAGGGAGAAAAATAACACATCTTCAAATAACACTGATCTGAGGAAATGCTCTGCTCACGTCCCTTCTGAAAGTACTGCTCCGAAGTATACAGGGAAGATAAGAAATGGGTTAGAAAATCCTCAAGCCCGAGCCCACCAGGATTCTAACAATAGTGCTTCCCTCAGATCAGACCAACTCGGCCTTCGTATCAGGTCTCCATCTGCTAGGACTCTGTAGGCTAGGAAGCGCTCTGTACCTGCACTGCCTCTTCTTGACCACTATTCTGTTTAATTCAAACAGAACAGCACATGCAGTCCAGAATATGGAAGATAAATAGGAGATGTTTTCATAGAATATGCTTATCACATGCTTAGGAAGAAATTTCAACATGTTAGATGGAATTTAAGTACCAACAACACAGAGAAGAATCACAAGACTTGATGGGAGTAGCAAGAGAATCATGAATTGGAAAAGACAGAGTGTGTTTATTTTGCCATGGCACATATTGATTTTAGACTGCATGCTAGGTAGGCATTTTCTGCCATGCCCTTCTACATTATGACATCTCACAATCCTTCACTATCATGGATACACTAGTAACATAAGGCCACACCTTTTTCATGGAGTATCACAAAGGTGATAACCAAACAGCCCAATGTGACCCACCATGGGAGGGAAAGAAGAAGTTGGAATTCAAACTGGGTCTAGAATCTGATCGTTCCTTTGCATGCCATTTGAGTGCCATATTTACCTGCTCTGTGAAAGGAGATGGCTCTGAGTTTATGAATGTCACTTCTTCCCTCCCTTGTCATGATGGCTATGTTGGCAGGTTGTTTTTGAAGAGGAAAACTGACTCTACTTTCAGACATAAGTGTGAAGCATCCAAAAGAGTGTCTAATTCCCAAGGTCCCTAAGCAGCCTTTAAAACAATTTCCCAAGTTAAATAAAGTATGACAGATGGTGACATACCGTGAACAGAATAATGATGTAAATTTTTTAAATGCTATTTGTTTCGCAAAATTAAAAATAGCAATGAAAGTTACTGTTTTTTAAATCACATAAAAACATATTATAGTGCCACGATCCAAAATTCTCTAAGTGGGCTAAAAAGATAGAATGAATTTAACAAGGTTAAAGTTAATGTACTTATACATGAACCCAATATCTAGACCAAATGAAATAAAACAAGCAGAATCACTGGCTGATAAGGTCAGGATTAAAGAGATATAACTAAGAAACAGCTTTTCTGAAAAAGGGGATTTCTGAAAGCTCAGACTAAGTCAAAAATGTTATGAAGCTGCTAAGTAGTGATTTTAATTTTAGGATATATCAGAAGTAGTGTATTGCATATATCAAATGAGACAGTCTCTGTTCTGTGAAGAACAGGCTTTACCTAGCATTCTGGTTTAGCTCTTAATGCTACATTTTGCAATAATGTTGACATGCTAGATTACATCTAGAGGTAAATGGATATGACAAAATACTTGAAGATTTGATAACAGAAGAATGAAGTTACTTTACCAAATTTATATTTTATCAGTCATAATATCAATGTTGTCAATTATTTGAAGGGCTAGCTATATGAAAAAGAACTGTGTGGTTTAAGAGGAATGAGCAATTACCATAGCTGACTTCATAAAAAATTAAGAAAGTAGATTTTGGCCTAATATTAAAATAAATTCTACACTATTTAGAATAGTCCAAAAAGTATCCTCATGAGGGCTAGTGGTATAGCTCAGCTGTTAAAATGCTCGCCTAGCATTCACAAGGCCCTAGGATCGAACTGCCCAGCACCACTTACAGTGGGCATGGTGGTCCAGGCCTGTAGTCTTAGCACTTGGGAGGCAGAGGCAGGAGGAGTACCATGAATTCAAGGCCAGTTTGGGCTCCACAGTGAGTTTAGGACTAGCCTGGACTGCAGAGCAAGACCCTGTTTCAAAAAACAAACAAAAGTATTTCTAGAGGTCAGATAACCACTCATCAAAATGAGATTATTATTTCAGAAACAGGGTCAAGATTAAAATTTTCAAAGGGAAATTCTAGTTCTGAGTCTCAGTATTCCTATCAGTCATACACAGTAGGTTACACAGTAGGTATCTGAGCACTGTCTTCTGTGATGTATAAGAATACTCCTTCTTAGGGTAAAACTAACACAACTTCATAAAAAAAGAAACTCAACAGACAGAAACATAAGGGTAGGATTGGCACTATTTCAGAAATTATATCTGAATAGTGTTCTTTCTTTCTTTCTTTCCTTCCTTCCTTCCTTCTTTCTTTGAGACAGGGCCTGGTCCTGAACTTACTATGGAGTCCAGGCTGAACTAGAATTCACAGAAATCCTCCTGACTCAGTCACCAGAGTGAAGTGCAGGATTCCAGCTGTGTGCCACCATGCCCAGTTTATGTGGTGCTGGAGAATCAAACCAGAGGCCTCAAGTTTCCCAGGCTAGCACTCTAATCACTGAGCTAGGTCCCCAGCTCCAAGTATTACCAGTAAGAGAATTAGAGTTGAATTTCCTTTTCACAAAGCAAAGAACACTGTGGGAATTTTGACTTTTCCTGTAAAAAGGAAACACAACGAATCCACAAAGATAGTGAGAAATGTCGATAATTCTATAAGCCCAGAGGAAGTAGCTATCTTTACAAAGTCGAGCCAAGGACCACAGTCTGGAGCCAAGTATTTGAAACACTACCCAATGAAGGGAGAGAAGATTCCTCAGAAGTCAAAACTGACTCTAAAAGAGAACACTGCAAAGAAAAAGACAAAAAACAAAACAAGCAAAAGCAAGACGCTGCGACATCTCCAAAATTCCATGAACTCCAGTTGGTCAATGGTCCAGGTGCCAAAGTCCAAACCAGGAGTAGCTTGTTGGCAGGATAAGCACTATGACAGATGGTGTTTGCTTGAGAAAGCACGAGAGGAAGGAGAAATGACAGCCGTTTACTCAGTACTCAAAGAATAGAGAAGAGGAACTAGAAGTATCTGAGAAAAAAACTGATGGTTGTTTACCATATTTAGTGAAGCCAAGAGCTAACACGTGTTAAGCCATGAATTACCACCAGAGAAACTGCAGAATCACCCCAGACAACAGTGACACAAATTGAATTATGAGAATGCAATCTAGTACTACTTAGCTGGCTTTAAAAACTTTCCCAAGCATGCCAGAAACACCTGTTGAAAAAGGTCCCTGTCCCAATGAGGAGTCATGTTTTTCTGGAATTATGAAAACAACCACTGTACGTATATACGCAGTACAAAAATAAAGACAGAGATGAGGAAGAAAAGGCGGGAGAGTACACATCACGAGCCCCACGGTGCTCAGGCACTGTGTGAGACATTTTCACAAATACCTCATCTAATCACCATGTTTCCAAAACGGCACAAGTGTTATCATCTATAATTTATACAGAAACAGTCTGCACAGGTAAACAGGGAATGAATGCCAGTTTTCAAACCCACATCTTTATGAGAAGCTTGTAGAATGGTTGATGACGGAAATAAAGTGTGAATTTCAAAATGCTAGGTGGTAAATGTAGTACAACGGAGTACTGAGTTCAATAATCTGTGGTCATATAAACTAAGGCATAAAGGTGACTTAAAAATCACATACTGCAGATAAGATGAAGAGAAACTAGCAGAGCCTCCCAGGCCACTTCCCAGCACCTGAGCCATCTTCACAGACGGGTCATAAATGGAAAATATTAAACGCAAACTGTTCTGGGAATAATAACAGCTGGCAACTGTATCTCTTAGCAACTCACCCACCTTTTTCTCCCTGCTCTTAAGAAAATCAACAGTAGCAGCAACAACAACAAAAAACCAGCACAAGGCACTGACATCAAAGGAGGAAGCCCTGAAGTAGAACCTGGACAAATTCCCAGGAAAGAAAACACAGACATAAGAATAGACTCAAGGAGTTAGGTCAGAGAACGCCAAAAAAGGAAGAAAGACGTAAAGACACACAGAGATGGGGGAAAGTCATTGAAGAGAACACAGGGAAAAAAATGTTTCCCTGAAGTGGCTGCACAGGGCAGCCATGTAAGTCGGTACACACAAACCATCTAGACACTAGAGCTTTTTAAAGGATCTGGTTGCTTTAGGAAATAACTTGCCACAATATTCTGACAAATACAGTGATTAAGCAACACAGATCCCCAAGCACTTCTGCCTGGAAACACAAGTGACGCAGAAAGGGAATGAAAGCTGCTGTGTAAGAGACAGGACACAAGGTGTCAGTGGTCGGGAACCTACAGATTTCTTTCCAGTCCTCTTCTTTTCAAATATGAAAACAAAGACTCAGAGAGCTTCAGTAATGCCACTGCCCTTTTAAAAGATGCTAAGAATGACAGAAATTTTATAATTGGAAAGAGAGTTGCTGTTGTGGAGACTTCATTGGTGAACACTGAAATTTCAAAAATCCCAATGCAAAGATTCCCAGAGTAAGGCCTGCACACCATCAGTCTACCGAAAGGAGCATCCTTTCTTACGAAGAAATGACAAAGAAAATAAGACTGATGCTTCAGCTCTTTGAATTTCTATAAGTGGAAAAAAGAATAAGAAAATCTAAAAATAGTACAGAAAAGGAAAAAAGTTTTAAATACAGCTGGTGTAGTCCTTGGTGTAAAGCAGAGATAGATAAGTCATTCTGAATGCGTTAATATTATCTTGCCTATACTGAAAATCATTATATTTCATGAATTATTTGACGGCTTTTTTTATCTTGCTCTACTGTGATTTTCTCAGACCTGAAAAAAGCAGTAGGAATACTGGTAAATAAAAGCAGAGAAAGATAAAGATAACTTAGCAACTGAAAAAAATGCATAGATCTCCAATTTTTATATGCTGGAGCCAAAAAAAAAAAAAAGTCTCATAAAAAGCGATTGTGCCAGCTTGGGTCAGGTGCGGTGAGGCTAAATCGAACTCTGAATTACTCCCAGCAGAGAGGAAAGTGTTTGCTAAGAAGGAACGTGCTAGTATTAAACTGCACGCCACCTGCTTCATCTGACAAAGATTGCATGTTATGAAACAAGCATGAAGGCTCCTGTGGACTGTCAGTTATTCTGGAAAACATTATAATGAAACTCTAATTTCTTGTTACCAATTTTTTCAATTGCATTAAAGTGAACATTACTGTGTATCCTGGCGTTCTAGATGTTTCTGTTTTCTGATTGACTGACCACAAAGACTACAGCAACCCAGCAGGCAGGATCCCCTGAGCACTAAACAACCACCAATGATTTCTGAATTAAGCTACAAATTGGTCAAAATCATGCTGAGCCTGACCCAATAAGAAGCAAAGGACACACAGTTTTGAAAAGCAAGAATTGGACAAAGGAATGAAATTTCAGACATTTCAACTTGGGGCCAGGAGGCATTTCCTACAACACCAAGCATGGGAAATAATGCATACAGATGTTCTCAATAGTTTTCACAACTCCACTAGGCATTCCACAACAGCGAATTCCCTTACTCTCTTGCCATCCGCTCTTGGTTCTGAACCACTCCGCTTATTGTGAGTCCACATGACTTATAATATTTTGGTCATTGGCACACCACATACAGAGTGGTCACCCATGAGACAGTACTGCATACAGACAACGTGCCCATCTTCGTTTGTATATGAGGAAATATACTCTGATGTTCTCACAATGGAAAATCACCTAAAGATGCAGTTCTCAAAATATGTCCCTGCATTAAGCAACATGACCATAACTGTAGGCACAGGGTCTTTCCAAGGCTCCTTCATCTAGATTCCAGTACTGCTTCTGACCAGACTAGCATAGGTACAAATCCCCTCCAAGTTGGGCGAAATTCTGTGACTGGTAGTCTTAGGAGATGGCCTCACCACTTTCTCCCTTGTGTTACTATTGGCTGCAGCCTATCCAAATTGCCGGCCTAAGGCCCTGCCCATGAGACAAGGCAGACTGGCATTCAGCCCAAGTAAGGGGCCAGTCTCGGGCCTCTTGCTGACACACTTTGGGGGCAAAATCACATCTCAGGCTGTTTCTCATCTCTATTTTGTTCTCATCACTCTGGCCTTCTCTGACACACTTTTGGTCTGTGACAGCACATCAACTTCCTCTTTGCAGCCTGGAGGGAGACACTAAACTGCTTCCTTCCTGGGCTTGCACTACTTGCGTGATTCCTAAGTAAGGCCCCTATGGTGTATCTATGCATGTCCTCTGGTCAGACACAGCACATTCGTAGATCTTCTCTAAGACCATTTCTCAGGTGGTAGGGAGGGAAGGGTCACTTTTCCTTATCCCTTATGATAGTTAAGTTTCTTGGTTTTATAAACAGCAGGTACCAGAATTTCCAGGACTTGGGTCCTCTAAGGATTAGGGAAAGTTGTTCTTCATGACAACCTGTGTCACTCAATTGCTTATTCTGTGGTATCCGGCAGCTACTTTCATACTTGCTCTAAGCCTGGCCAGTAAGCAGTAACAATTGGAGTAGGCCAAAGATTTTAATTGAAAAAAACTCCTAATATTAAGCAGCAATCAATAAAAACTGTACTAGAAATACAGAAATATTTACCTGGGGCAAAAACAGACTTGCTGTCAGAGTGCTGGTGCACACCTGTAGTGCCAACACTTTGGAGGCTGAGGTAGAAGGATTGCCATGAGTTTAAGGCCAGCCTGGGATACAAGGTGAATTCAGGACCCGCTTGTACTACAGAGTGACACTCTATCTCAGAGAAAACAAACAAACAAACAAAAACCACAGTACAGTGAATGCTCAAGCAACTAAATGAGATGTATATGGTCATTTTCTATGGCATTTTGTATGCAGGCCCTAGTAACCGGATTACTGTTGTCATATGCAATAAAATGAACTGAAGGACACAGTACACATTGGAGGGTAGCTTCAAGGAATATGGACGGAACTTCCAGCAACCTTCTCAGTGCTGGGTTCTCTGCCAGTCAGGTGGGAAACCAAGATGAAGCAGATACGCAATTCACCATTCAATAAAATCACTAGCACCCCCAATGTCTAAGATGTCCACAAATGACTATTAGTTAAGGGGTATAAACCACTAATTTAGAGTATAAACAAAAAGAGCCTGCCATGGAAAGGACAAAGCCTGCCTACGGACATTTGGGAAGTTTCCAGTTGTGGCAAACGTTTTTGTGTGTGTGTGCTGGGGATGGAGCCCAGGGCCTCCTGCACACTCAACAAGCACTCTACGACCCTACCCCTGAGCTACATCTCTAGCCCAAGGCAAATTTTTAAGATGGTCTTGAGAAGAAGTAGTTTTTGCCAGACAAAAATAGAGGGTGCGTGATGTTTCACCAATGAAAGTAAGACTTCCAATTTTTAGAGTTTCCAAAGGGCACGGCTGGTACATTCAAGAACTGGTTACTGCCCCTTTCATGGATGGAGTACAGAAGTCTGCTCAGCATAGTAACTCTTCCCAACATACAGATGGAAGGAAAGGTGGAGGGAGCCTTTGGGGTAATATGGAGAGGCGGCTTTTGAAATAAAAATCTATGTTTCAGTGTCAGCCACACATAACTCCTGTCACCTACCAATAATGCATATAAAGTCTTGTCAAACTTCTGTTATCAAGCTTTTACATCTCTGAGGATTTTTACAGGACGATCTTCAAAGTACCTCCTAGCTTTGAAGTCCTGTGAGGCACCTTTGAATCAAGTGCTATTTATGGCCTTATCTACTGTTAAAGAAGATGAACAATAAGGATACTGACATTATTCAAGTCCATAAGAAAGGAAAGTCACACAACTGATTCCAATCCTTTCCCATCAACCTCTCCCTCAATTCCCACCCCTCTCTCCCTCCCACCACACACTCACACAGTAATGGTGAAGTGTATTGTACCTGGCAAGCTGTACCAGACACTTTTGTGCTGCCTAGCGCACCCACTACAGGACCACACTACTCACTTCCTCAAGATGATCGTACTGGGAGAGTCGGTGTTCCTTGGGAGTTGTGACTAATTTCTCTCAACTGAGTCCATTTCCATGGATTGCTCAGAGCTGGAAAGAGACACATCATCCCCCCCCAAAAAAAAAATCACAGCTGTGCATGAGCTGGTATCCAGTGACTATAGGTAGGTGGATGGAGGAAGAAGGGAATTTGTGGGAGGAATAATAATGACCCACCTTACTTCAATTTGGGACAATCCTGCAGGGATATTTCAAGTCTATAATGCTGTGTGGGGTTGTTTGGGGCCTTTATTATGACTACAAGCTGTAACTTCTGCTCAGTCCTGCTTCCTTCACACTCCCACAGGTACTGATTCTGAGACACTGAAACCCTCTCCTGCCCCCCAGCAAAAAAAAAAAAAAAAAAAAAAAACTTGCATACAATTTTGTAGATCATAGGTTGGTTACATTCCAGGAAACCCAAACTGATAAGAGCTACAGACCTTTTCTTGTGAAAAACTAGGGCATTCCTTTTCTTTTTCTTTTGTAACTTTTTCCTGTTACACAGCTACATTAAATATCATCTTTAAACAACAACAACAAAAAAAAATCACAGTAAAAACACAGTTGGACACATTTCTTTTTGTTAAAGGAATTATGATGTTCCCTAAGTTATTTTAGTAGGATTAAGTTGCTCCCAACAATAGTCACCGAAATCAAAGCCACATAACATAAAGCTGGAGCATTTTTTTAGTGCACGATAAATTTATCATTTTGAATTGAATATCTAAAATTACAGTTCTAATTCTAAGAGACAGTATTCTACTAGTTGGAAGAATGGTCCTCCTGTGAGAAAGGTTCCTATTATTGAAAATATTCACTTTTCATAATGGATTTGTCCTGTAAGTTTCTGCTCTCAGAATTAAGTAGTATTTAACAGGTCTCCTTGACCTGAGTGTGTGTGTTAATATATATTTTCTATTAATTTGAAATTCATACTTTGCTGGGCTTAAAATTGGTCCTGAGAAGGATGTGGGCAGCAAGTGAGCCAGCTTTTGCTGGTTGCCCGTATTCATTGCTGAATTCTTCACATTCAAACAAAGCAAAAATGGTATTTCTACTGCCTGCCTTTATACTGCTTAACTTAAATTACAAGTCTTCAGTGGATTCATTAAATTTCAGCTATGATTTTGGGTGATCATAAACAATCCACTTGGCTGGTTATGATGACAGAATAACACAATGCCCAAAAAAAATGATGCACAACCCAGTTTCTTGCTAATGTTGGTTACAAAATGAAAACTTCAATATTTTATGGAACCAATTACCAAAAATAAATGATTAGGAGACCTGACAGGCAGATAATGATGGACACATATTACAGGCACATCTTTGCTTCAACATGCAACTCACACGTGGGACCTACATAAGGGCATCACCTGCTTAAATGTTTCCTCTCAGATCTCTTAAGAAACAAGAAACCATCATTCTCACAGGCATCAAGGTGTTCTTTGTTTTCTAGGGTGGGGGTGGGGGGTCGTCTGTCTTCTCATGATTTTTTTGAGACAACATCTCACTCTGTAGTCCGGTCTGATCCAAAGCTCACTATGTAGTCCAACCTGCCCTAAAACTCAAGCCAATCCTTCTGCCTCAGCCTCCCTGAGCACTGAGATTAGACATGCACCACCATGCCTAGCTAATCTTTATGTGGTGCTGGGGAATCAAACCCAGGGCCTTGGCACTTTAATCACTGAACTATGCCCCAACTCCTAATGAGCTTTAAGAAAGACCTGACAGTTTGTTTAACCCTTCCATCATCTAAGGACACAGCAAGAAATTGCTATTTCTGACAAACAGCCTCTTCAGACACCAAATCTGTTGGTAGATTTCCCAGCCTCCAGAATTTGAACAATAAATTTCTAATTATATTTACAGCAGAACAACTAATAGCTAAATGGTGGAAGATGCTGAAATATCCATCAACAGATCAAGGGATATAGAAAATGTGGTACATATACACAATGGAGTGCTAATCTGCCATGACAGATAAATCTGAGTCACCTGTAGGGAGACGGGTATAACCTGAGTCTTAGTGAAGTGAATCAGACTCGGAAAGTTAAATACCTTGTGATTTCTCTGATATAAAAAACCCAGAGTATAAATTAATAATAAAAGGTTGAGATGTTGAGAGGCAGGGAAATGAAGGAGAGGGTGAGAGGCAAGAAAGGGGGAGGGGAAGGGAGTGTGAAGTTGATGTGAGATGTGTGTGCACAAACTTTTCAAGTTGAATGTAACCATTATGTATTGCGTACACACACTAATAAAAGGGGGGAATAAATTACCCATTCTGTGCATTTTTCCTACAACAGCCTAAATAGACTATGGCACCGTCAATAACCCCTCCATTCCAATAGTTTAAAACAAAAGTTTGTTTCTCACGCTATATTTCAATCTTGAATTGGTTGCTAGCAGCTACTATCCAGAATACTGCTGGCTGCTGTGGCGGTGGGGAAACAGAACATGGCAAATCAAAAGCCAAGTTTTGAAGCTTCTGTCTGTAACTGATATCCTTCACTGACCTAAGCAAATTACACAGCCTTGTCTGAGTTCACCAGGATGCTAAAGCATAATTCTCTTCCAGGAAATGAAAGAAAATGATGGTAAAGTCTACTACAACATTTGTGAGTTATGGTCTTGCTGTTGTGTTGCCATTTTCATGCTACTTTATTGGGACAATGGGCAGATAGTAATATTTAACACTTGTTCTCACACTTCGTCTAATATTCCCAGTTGTCTTTTAACTTTGCATATGGTAAAGTATGGTAAATTATCCCACGCAAAAATTTCCATGTAAGCCAACACATCTGGTTACTTTTTTCTTTCTCTCTTTCCATTTCAACTCTATGGTTTCTGGTTTTCAGGTATTTCTTGGAAAAGCCTTTCCAACCTATAACAGGTCAGGTAAGTTACCGATTATGTCCTATACTGGTGAAAGGTTACATCTATCGGATATTAGCTAAAACCTGCAGTTGCCAGAAGTAGAAAATAAAAACAGAATCTATAAGGTCAAATTTAAGTCTCAGACAAACCACAAATTTATTGAGAATACTTATACTAAAAAATAGTTTATCTGAAATATAAATTTAACTGTATCTGGTAATACCATTTGCAGTACAACTGAGTAGGACTAAGCCGGGTCCTGAAGATTTATCACTCAGCAGCAACAAGTCTCTTAGCAGACAACAGCAGTATATGGTGCACTGAACTGAGCTGCCCTGAGGTTTGCAGCTGGTTGCCACAGCAACAACCAGTATTGAAAAGGTGGGCCAAAAGGAAGTAAAGAAGGATATAAATGGTATCCTGTGGCATCTGAAGACAAGCAGTTCAAAATGGAATTGCAATAGCAATTAATCACCTAAAAAGACTGAATTTCATGTGAAGGAAAACTCATTCATACTAAGTCAAAAACCACGACAAGAGTTGGAGAAGGTGGACGACAGGGACAAAGAGTTTCCATTGCTGACATTCTATTTATGAAGAATGGATTAAAGAGGAACAATTTACTGGAAGTGATATAGCCTATCTTTAATCTCAACATTCTAAGAGGACAGTGTGAGTAAGGCCCACATACCCTAAAGACTTTGCAAGACTCTGTCTCAAAAAAAGTAAAAAACAAATTTAAAAAAGCAAGGACTGGGGATGGAGAGCCATTTGAAGGCCTTGGGTTGAATCCCCAGTATCAAAAACCTAGAAGGAACAATTATTCTGTGAGCCCCCCAAGGCCACAGCCCATACCTGATTCATCTTTGTATTCCTTAATAACTACAATACACCTGGGGAAGACAAGGCCAGTAAATGTCTGTTGACTAAGCCTATAAAAATAAAAGGATAAAAAGATAAAGATAAATATACTTGAAAACAAAGATAGCAAATGTTAAAAACCTAAATTTGATTCTTAATTCAAAGAGATTCTTAAATGACTTTGTTCTGAACACCTCTGCTGTGCTTTCATTAATCTATTGTATCTATGGTCCAATGGTTAGATTCTGATGAGTAATTTGTTCATAACATTTAAAGTCAATAGACTTCCTCAAAATCCTATTATATCAGCAACACCAGTTTTCTCTCTCTTGGCTTTCGTTATATTTTAATTCACCTCAGCTCTTAATTATTATTGTCACATTTCACCAAAGTATCTTCAATTTGCTTGCATCATTAATTTGATGCCTAGTGTTATTCAGGCTCCCTGGTCCCTGATAGCATTTCAAGATACCAAAACAACACTAACATTATTTACTGACTTCCTGCCGTCACTTATACCCTTGTAGGTTATGCATTCATATCTGGTTTCCAGTGTGCAGGCTGTAATATTACAACTCCACAAACTATTCTGACTCACTGAGCCCTTGGCCTTCAGATGATTTTCTTCCTCAATGTATTATAACAATTCTCATTTCCCAAACTTCAATTTCCTTTTTCCCATTTTTACTATATGCTGTAGTGTTTATAATGAACTTGAGTACTTTGTGCACATTAACATTACAATACCTTCCCATTTTTAGCCTTCCCACATCCTGCCCATCTCCCCTCCCAATTCCCACTATCACAACCATTTCGTTCTATAGCTTCTGCATCTGACTCACTTGACCTCTCAAATCACCACTGTGCAGCTCAGTTTCCCACCCTAGAAGGTGCTACTGTGGTCATATCTGGATGCCTCTTCTCTGGGTCCAACAGAACCCTTTATAGGGACAAGGTGCCAAAAGTTTTTTTTTTTTTTTGGGGGGGGGGCGTTGTTTTTTGTATCTTACTATATCCTTGTTGAGATTCTTTAACATGACCTCAACTAACAGTCCACATAAGAAAAGATCTATAACAATGAAATTCATAAGGCTAGAAAATGTGAGAAAGAAAAAAAGTTAAATTTCAAATTCCTTAGCTGAGTACTGAAAGGTAAATGCTTATACATTCAAAAGACACTCAGGTTATCACTACATTGATCAGTTTTCTTAGGATAAACTTATACCAGAGACCAAGTAAGTGAATTTCTACATTAAATGAACTTAAATCTATATCACAAAAGTATATTACACATAAGCAATAGATATAGTGGCTGTACTAGTTATTCTTTTGTTGCTGTGACTCAATACCTGACAGCCACAAATTCAGGGGAGGAAAGGTTCATTTTAGCTCACAGTTTCAGAAGGTCACAGTCAATTCAGATCCCAACCACAACAATGGCATACTTATTTCAGTATTTTAACTTTCATAAATTAATTACTCACATTTCACTAGTTACTAACATTTCGCCAGATTTGGTGTATCATTTTATCTACCTACCCATCCATAATTTCATGCACATGTATTTTTAAAGATTTTACACCAATTCCCCATGTTGAATATAAT
Organism: Ctenodactylus gundi; assembly: GCA_004027205.1. Lineage (NCBI taxonomy): Eukaryota > Metazoa > Chordata > Mammalia > Rodentia > Ctenodactylidae > Ctenodactylus > Ctenodactylus gundi. The sequence continues at coordinate 781 of PVKB01008302.1, read as the reverse complement.
TATGTTTTGCAAATTAATATACTATTAAAATAATAATTATGGACGAAGCTTCACAGATTTTGTGAGAAAGCTGATAGTGTTTTTGTAAGATATCACTTAAATGACTCAAATACTTGTTTATTTTTTGTTACATTTTTTCTTTACATGTTTCCTTTCATCCATGTTCTTTTGTGCTGCTTGTTTCTGTCTCTCTCAAAGATTCCTTCAAGTATTTTCTGTAGTGCTGGGCTAGTGGATGCAAATTTCTTTAGGAATCCTTGAAAATGAAAAAAAAAATTGACTTTTTAAATGTAACAGCTGGCTACAACTTGTGGAGGGCTTGGGATGGACACAAGCATACTTGGCTCACATCCCATCCGGGACACCTGAGCTTAGCACACTGAGCTCCCAGGACTTCCTGGTTGTTTTGCACCTGAGGCTCATCCAGGCACACACCATCCTGCTCATGTCTGCCTGTGTGCTTTCCTCCCCACATTGCTGCAAGCCTCCTGCTATACCATATAAGGTCATAATTCTGTTCCTTTGAGAAGACTGGATGAATACAACCTTATGTGGACCCCAGGACCCTTCTCTTGCTCTATCCTATATATGCTCTCACTTCCCCTAATAAAGTGGACTGCACACTCTGAAATAAGTCTCCAGAGGTCATTTCAATGTCTCCATCACCACACTCTCCTCAGTTGTTTGGTGGGCTCCATGGGTCAGACTCACAACAATTTATCCCTCTATTTCAAATACAGCATTAAATAAGGCATTTTAAGTTGAATATATATATTTTATA
>PVKB01008301.1:0-18439 GCA_004027205.1 Ctenodactylus gundi | reverse complement strand
CTAGAATATACAGGGAGCTGAAGAAAAGTAAGCCAACCAAAATAAAAGATTCTATTGAAAAGTGGGCAAATGAAATGAAGAGGCAGTCCACTCACGAACAAGTACAAGGGGCCAATAGATACATGAAAAGATGTTCAACATCTCTAGCCATAAGAGAGATGCAAATCAAAACAATGCTAAGATACCATCTCACTCCAGACAGAATGGCCTATATCAATAAGTCGAATAGCAATCAGTGCTGGCAAGGCTGTGGGGAGAAAGAAACCCTCCTGCACTGCTGGTGGGAATGTAAATTCATACAACCACTTTGGAAAGCAGTATGGAGATCTCTCAAAAGACTAGGAATAAATATCCCCTTCTATCCAGCGACAGCCCTCCTGGGAATATACCCAAAAGAGGCCAAAACAACATATAACAGAGATATATGTATACCCATGTTCATAGCAGCACAACTAACAATAGCTAAAATATGGAAGTCACCAAAATACCCATCAACAGACCAGTGGATACACAAACTGTAGTATTTATACACAATGGAATACTATGCATCTATAAAGTCCAACAGCGTGGAGGCTTTTTCAGGCAAATGGAAGAAACTTGAGAACATCATGCTTAGTGAAGTGAGTCAGAAGCAGAAGGTGAAACATCGAATGGTCTCTCTGATATGAGAGTCCCAGATCACAACTCTTATGGAACTTAAAACGAAAAAAAAAAAAGTGAAACAGGATGGTAAGGAAGGGAGAGAGGGTGGAGTGGGTAGGGGGAAGACAAAAGGAGAGCGGGAAAGTCCTTGTCACCTTGACAAGATACATAGGTGCACAAAATGCTTAACTTCATTGTAAACCTTAAATTTTGCACTTATACATATCAATAAAATGGGGGGGAAAAGAGATGAAATTCAACTGGATTTCTGTTATCTTTCCCATTATAAAATAAGACTCCCAGAATAATAAAATAAAGTTTATTGAAGCCTACAGCATGTTAACATAAAAAGAATTTATTTATATTATCATTTAAAGGTCGTACAACCATCGTACCAAGTGTGTATTATCACTCCCTATTTAAGAATATCCTAAGGATAACCAAAGTCTCCAAAAGAACAATCAACATGGCAGAGAGCACCTGCTAGCCAGCAGCGAAGCCAGGAAGCAGATGGGGTGATTGGTGGCCACAAGTTTTGCTTTTTCCTTTTCACCGTCCTGCCTTCCCAGGACTACATTAGCAAGGTTCAGGTTCTAGGTCAACTTTCTCCTCTTCTTCCAAAACTATTTAAAGAGTTAAAATATCGAGGGAGGAGAAGATTAAGCAAAGTAACTAATGCTTAAATTGTAGGTACATAACTGAATGTGTTCCCAGTCATAAGAAGGTTAGAAATTATTTGCATTCTATCTCGAAGAAATGAAACTTTCATGAATTTTAAAAGGCTACATCTAAAGGATAAACATAACAGCTGTTATAGCTAACGTCTTAGCTTATTTTAATATATGAATGTATTATTTTCTTTGAACCTAATTTAGTCTTACATACAGAAAAGGACAACGAAGTAAAGCAAAAGTACAGAAGTGCGACTACGAAAAGACATCTATGTTTTACTATATATAAAACTCAGCATACCTCATGAATACTTTTTACATTCACAGCCACATCATTACGACAGCGAACAAAAAACACACACAGTCCTTTGAGCTTTTCCGGGGCGGCAGTGTCAATGTACAACCTCATCATTTTCGCCCCTTTGCCTGCTCCATGAATGGTCCGACCACATTCTGAAAACAAGTAAAGAACTTAGCCTATGATCACGTTAACTGCACAGACGTGATATGTTACAACAACTCTTACACCAGTGTGTTTTACTTTATTATTAAGATGTTTTTAATATGATCACGGGACACAGGTTTTCTTTCTCTAAAAGATACCAACGATGTCAATTATCCAATTGCAGCCTCCTCTGCTGCCTTCCTCGGAGCTCTGCACTCGGGCTCTCTATGGCCTCGCCTTGGGCCCTTCGTGTATGCTGTCCTCATATCCCGTTTGCAGCCCTTCCCCTACCAAATTCCTGTTCACCTTCCAGATCTCGATGGAAATGCCACCATCTCAGGAAACCTTCACTTGTTCCCACACCAGATACACTTATGGAGCCCAGCTCACATTAACCCTTCCTTAAACTGATTTTAGTGAAAAATTAAAATTTAACTATTATAATTTTTAACTTTAAAAACTATCGCAAATATTGGCATCTATTAAATAGCTAACTTAATCTTAATTATAACAATCTCCTATTCAGAAGACCAACTTCATATAGCATAAAATACTTGTCACAAAAATGTTTTCTGTGATGAGCCTTTCTTCCTTGTTTGCGGGGTTCCTCAAGTCCTGTCATTCTGAAGGACACCCATCTCAGAGTCCTGTGTATTGAGAAATGGCAAAACTAGAATAACTAAACGCTGTAAGAATGCAAACCTTGAATGGAGATGCATAAAAGAAAAACTGTATTTGAGATGTGTCGGTCTAGACAGGAATCCTAAAGAAACTGCCCTGAAATCTATGAGAATGGTCTATTCTGGTCCTTTTCAAGGCCTAATTCCTCAACTAGTTCCAAATTTTGTCAACCACCAGGAACCAGAATCTGATTCTGCTGCTTGCAGCTACATAATGCTGATACGTGGTGTGCAGTAACAAAAGAGCCCAAACGCCCCTTCTCACAGGCTGCACCTGCCCAAAGTCCTCAACCTTTTCCCTGCTACGCGACTCTGGTCTGTCCCAGTCAGTAATGCATGCACCTGAAGGGGGCAAACTGCTTTCCTAGATTCCCTAGGTCTTAGAGTAGACATGAATATGTTTCTGGCTGAGTAGACACGACCAAGCTAGACCTTCTCGCAGGAAGAGAAGATGAATGATCACAAATAGATGAGGTATTTCTAAAAGTCGCAATGCAACTATAAATTAAACTATACAGACTTTTTCAAATAAGAGAAACATCCAATAACATAGAAAAAAGTCTGGGGTGTATAGGCAAGTGCAAAATGCAAGTCAAGAATAAACATGCTACTATAATCTATCTGAAAATGCTAATAAGCACTTGCATGTTAGCACATGCATAGTAAGAAAAAATACAGAAGCCAAGCATGCATGGTGGCCCACACACTCCAGTAGGCTGAAGCAGGAGAGTCAAAAGTTCAACCTCACCCTACATAACTGAGAGACTTCAAAGATTCTGTTGAAAAATAAATAAACAAATAAATAAATAAAAGACTAGAAGGAAGCTCAAGATGAAGGCCCAGGGTTCAACTCCTAATAATAAAAAAAAAGGACAGAAACACTCCCAAGTAATAAATGTGTTACTTTTCTGACTAACAAGAACAATAGTTTAAAAACACAGCTATCCTTTATGTTCTGTCAGTTCCCTATTTGAGAATTCTTCCTAAAATTTCTACCTAATCTCCACAGATTTAGTTCAGTGATATTCACTTAGGCACTGTCTCAACAAGCAAAAAGTTGTAAACAACCTACACTGCAACAGTAGATCAGTTTTGAAAATTAGTTATATCAGCTTAAGGAAATATAATGCTTAAATTATAGAAATGTATTTTTTCAGGGACAAGACAATATCATAAAAATTTAAAAGCAACTATGGAATAATATGTAGATTTGTTTCTATTTTTGTAACATATGTTTATATATGAAAACAGTTAGAGGGATATCACCCATAAGTTAACAATGATCTCTTCAACTGAGTGGGCCTATGGACGGCCTTTATTTTTCTTCTAATTGTAGGTGTTTTCTCTTTCTATAATTTTTATCTATTTAGTTTTTAACAAGCTATAAATATATGGGACATATAAGCCACCACCACCCCCCCAACTTAAGACGTGTGAGAAACAGAAAACTAAGAAAGTAGACCCACTCACTAATGGTGAGTTCACAGATTTTGTTGGACAAGGAAGACTCAGGGCTGTTTCTCAGTACCTGAGGGGGGGCCGGACCCCCAAGGATCCTAAAATCTATGACTCTGTTACATTCCTAATATAAAGTAATGTGATATTTGTATATAATTTACCCATATCTTCCTATTAAATCATCTCTGGATAATTTATAATAATTAACACAACGTAAATAATCATCATACTGTATGGCTTAAGGAATAACAACATGAAAAGTCTGTCTCCAGTTGGCTGAATCTCTGATAAAGAACACAGCAAGCATGGAGGCCTAACTACATGTATGTTAAACTGAGCAAAGAAGGCAATCATAGCCAAACGCTGTGTTCACAATACAAATTTTAAACAAAATGAGTCCAGAGAACATGGTAGATATGGGCTGGGACCGTCGGAAGCCTCTGTAGAAAGAAAACACAGGAAGTGATCGGAAGGAAAGCAGAGAAAAGACACAGCGTGGGGAGAAGCAAAGCAGCCTGGGAGCAGGAAGCAAGGGAGAGGGGCTCCGAGTGGCTCCGGCGTAGACAGAAAATGAGAACAACGAGAAGGGCTCACAGAGAGGAGCTGCAGGCGCGGTCACGCACGCCTGTGATCTCAGCACGCCCGGAGGCTGAGGCAGGAAAATTCCAGGACGGAGCCCAACCTGGGCAGCTTAGTGTCTCAAAATTTTAAAATGTTAAAAAAGGGAGGGGCACAGCTCAACACAAAGGCTCTAAGTTCAATCCTCAGTACTGCAGTAATAACAACAATATAATAATAATACAGCAAGTTCACACCAGAACGAATAGGTCAATCTAGATAACTAATGCATGTCCAGATCACAGTGGGCCAGGTACAGTGCAGCACAATCCAGGAAACAGCCAGAAATAAGAGAGAATCGGATGGTAACAGAGGTAGCTCAGGGTTTCAACCTGGAATGCCAGTGCAGGCGTGAGGTGTGGACCTAGACCCTACGGCAGCAGACAAGGAAAGTGGGGCAGAACTAGTCGGAGGGACACACGGACAGGACAAGACACCGAAGGTAAGTACAATGGTAAAACCAGGCTGGCCCATGAGCCTAGTTACCAAGCGCATGTGCAATAACCTAGCTGTGTGCTAATTATTTTAGGCATAACGAGAACAACAGAGAAAGCTAGGTAGGTATTCCAGCTGACAGTTGCAGCGGGCACAGGACGCCGAGCCAGGTGGCTGCTGGGCTCTGAAGTGACAATTTCTAGTCATCTGAAAACACACATACTCAATGGCTTCACCTGTTCCAGAGAAAATACAATTAAATTCTTATGAAAATGTGTATTTCCCCCAAAGAAGTCAAGGATTTTTATTAGGAGCTGGAAGCGTATCTCAGCTGTTATAGCACTGCCTAGCTCAAGGCCCTGGGTTCAATCGATTCCCCAGCACCACATAAACTGGACATGGTGGCACCTGCCTGTAACCTCAGCACTCGGGAGGCCGAGGAAAGAGGATTGCTATGTGTTTGAGGCCAGCTGGGCTATACGATGAGCTCAGTACCCATGTAGGCTATAGAGTGGAACTCAAATAAATTACAGCAATGTATGAAATACATATTTGGCCTAAAAATGCACACTATCCTTAAGACTTTTTTCAAATAAGCTTCTTTTGTTAATAAAAGTTAAGGCTCCACTTTAACTTTTATTACCTAATTACCAGCACAGTGCTCTCACAGAACATCCTTACCAATGCCAGGTACGTCTCCTTCCTGATATAAAAACTTCAATGTCTTACAACCATTCTTCTCAAAAAAACGAGCAAATGCTTCTATCTATTAAACAAGAGAAAATGATGATGAGTAAAATAACTAGATAATTACAGTTAAAAAATCTAATCTCTCTCCGTGGCATCTGACACACTCTAGGCTAACCAGAATGCTGCAGATGAAGAAAATGAACATCAAAAACTGTACTGAAGGTACATGGAGGCAGATACATCAGAGGTAAGACCAGAATCTAAGCTAACTTAACTCCAATACTGTCATGGAACCAAGGTGAATTCTATTTCTTTTTACTTTACTTTTCTTCCTTTTTTGAGACAGGGTCTCACCAGGCCTAGGAGTGCAAGCCTATAATCCTATGCCCCTGGGAAGCTGAGGCAGGAAGATTACATGCCTGATCCCAGCCTAGGCAACTTTGTAACTTAGTAAAACCCTATCTCAAAATCAAAACTAAAACTCAGCTTGGAGAATAGCTCAATATAAAGGACCTGGGCTCAATCCAGTACCAAAAATGTACCAAGTAATTGATTTTTTCCTGCTATTAGTACATGGGGCCCGGTTGGGAGGGATGGATCAGTTAAGGTGTGGCCTGGGAGGATATATTCTTACCTGGTTACTCCCTAACTGCTCTTTGTCCTAGACCTGATGGGATAAGCAACTGTCCTTCCCCAGGCTGTTCCATCATGCTGCCACTGCCAGCCAGCCACACAACGACTGAACCTCTGAACTGTAACCTAAAATACCCTTTCCTTCCTCACGTGGTGGGTGCCAGGTACTGTGTCCCAGTGAAAAGCAAGTGGCTAAGACAGGCAGTATGCTTCTCTTCAGTGACTAGACACTAGGGCAAAGTATCACAGGTGCAGCCAAACCACCCCCCTAGGACAGAGGTTCCACTTCAGGATAACCCCAGCCAGTCTCTGTGTCTTTGTTACTGTCCTGTTATGGTGCAGTGCTGAGAGCTGAACCTAGGGCCTCCTGCATGCTATGCGACACACTCTACCGCTGAGCCACATTCCAGACTCACATAGGTGGCCTTTGTAAACCACAAAGTGCCCTGCCTGAGAATGTGCATTTCTAACAAGTTCACAGTCGTGCTATGCGGCTGGTCCTGGGACATCTGAGAACTAGCACCACCACAGGAGACGAGGAATCAGAGCCACAGAGATGGGCACAACTCTGCTTCTTAATTTTCTACTCTTCCTCTCCCACCTAAGCTTGCCTCTGTCACACAACTACAACCTAAAAGATACAAGAGCAGTCAGTACAGCTGTTCTCGCCCAGTTCCATCAGTACTTTCTTGCTGACTTTAGATCTGAAAGCACAAAAATCAGATATCAAAAAATCAAGTGCAATGAATCCTTGCTTTTTAGATATTATACTCCCAAGACTAGCAAAGTAGATGTTGTCACGGGCCAAAATCCAGCAAGGAACTTGGAGATGAAGGAAGCAACTCGTTACTTCCAGTTGCTTGCTAAGATACCTCTTGTGTTACGGATACATCTTCCATTCTTGGTCATTAAGACAGCTTCAAGCTAGGGATGTTTTTGCCATTAATCACTTTACTACAGCTACATACTGAGGGTGCAGGAAAGTGAGCAGACCCACTCATATTTTCAAGAAACTTCCAGGAAGGGCAGACAACTTTGCAGAATTAAGCAACTCCGCGTCAAACACAGGAGAAGCTCTTTAGGCATCAAGCCACAAAACTCTGGCTCCTCAAGCAAACTAAAGAGTTCTCCCCAAGTTCACTGGCTACTGTCAGAGCAGGTGATGTCATCCCATGTCACATCTCACCACAACTCCACACACCCCAACTCTGTCACCTGTGCTCACCCCCAGCCTATACTACTCACTGCTAGGGTTTTAGCCCATTTATGCCTGGAACTGAGAATAAAAAAAGCAATTAGTGCTTATTTCAATGAAAAGTACTTTAGAACCAAAACTATGAAGTAAGAACCATGACAGACTTACATATTACAATAGGGTAATCACATATATTTGTCATCCAAATCTGGGATTCTTATGAGTAAAAGGAGGCACTGTTAATAATCATGTCCACAAAAGAGGCATAATCCAAAATTTCCTCGGCACACTAGGAATATGGCAACCTGACCTTAATTGTCTTCTATTGTACTCCCATAATAGTCACTGTGCCCTATATTGTATTACGCGGTTTGTTTTCCAATGTAAATTACTTTCATGTGATTCCTACAAAGGTACTTAAAAAACTCAAGCCACCTGTGCTTGACTTCTAACTCCTAAGTTCTCAAGTCTATTCAAGTTTGAATTTTAACCCAACTGCAATTGCTAATTCTCTTTCCTTCTTCCACAATAGACCTGACTAGAAATGTTATTCTATTGGCTACAACCATACAAAATAAAGTTTCTTCTCTAGTCAATAAAGTCCCAATGTTCTCTTTCTAAAAGTTTTGCTGTTCATGACAATGACTCCAGTCACTTAAATCAATTACCCTTAAACGTAAAGAGAGCTGGGATTGGTGGCACAGACATGTAACCTCAGCATTCTAGGAGGCTGAGGCAGACAGATCACAAGTTTGAGCCCAGCCTGGGCAATTTAGTGACATTCTGTCTCAAAATCAAAGTGAAAAAGTGGACTGGGGCTGAAACCTAGCGTAAAGGCCTTGAGTTTGATCTTGTGCACTAAAAAATAAACACATAAATAACATAATTTAAAAACAATAAAGAGACTGAGGGTGTAATTCAGGGGTTACGTCCATATTGCAAGGTGTGAGGCGATCCAGGTGTGTAATCCCATTGCTCAGGACTGCAAGGTCAAGTGAGCTTGGGCAACTCAGGGAATGAGGAAGACCCTGGCAACACATAAAATAAGGGCTGATGATGCAGCTCAGTCAAAGGGCCCGAGTTCAATACTCAGCACAGAAAATAACAAAAGTTGAGGCCCCCTGCGTTCAACATCCAGCACTAAGTAGTAAAAATAATAGTAAGGCTTAAACTTACAGATGGGCAATCCAAAATTAATTCTTCAACAGTGCCTTGGTCCAGCCCAAGCCTTTCTGCTAGAATTTCAAATATGTATTTGTATGATGATTCAATTTTCATTTTTCGGCTTTCTCTTGCCTCTCTAAATCTTGCCTAAAGAACGAAAACACGTTTAAAAATTTGTGATTATAAATAAAAAACAAAATGGTCAATTTAAAATTAAACTAGTACACGTGAAAAATCAGTTTAGGAGCAAACCTGTCTTTCTTTAAATGTTTCCTGCAGATTTGGAACGCTGCGGTATTTGGAGGAACGGCGGGACGAAGAAGAAACCCCATCAGACAGGGACACTGAGGACTGGACCGGTCGTGGCATAGGCCTAGGCCGAACCCTATTCATCACAGGCTCATCATCGACTGGAAGATTTAGCACTTCCTCAGAAGGAATGAGATTCCGGTAATCCGTCACTGAAAGCACTGAAGGAACAGAAGTATCTCCGGGCTCCAAGTCATCTGGAAGGATCAGGCCCTCGCCTTCCGGAGCGGGCGGGGGCTCGCCTTCCGGAGGGGGCGGGGCCTCGCCTTCGGGAAGTGATCCAGTAATGTCTTCAGAAGCAGAAGCTGTTTCTTCCCCAGAGGGAGGAGCTTCTTCTGCGGGAGGTGGGTCACCTTCTTCTGCGTTCATGATTTCAGTCCTTTTCTCCTGTGGGCCACCCTAAAACTTCAAAACATAAAATTATAAAATGTTTTCTTTTAAAATTCCACAGTCAGTTGGTGTCCCATGTTTTTATATAGGAAGAAAAGTCATCTACTCCCTTAGCGTATTATCTGAAGAAACTAAGTTCACAGGGCTAAAGAACTGATTTTCTATTTTTATTTTATTTGTACTGGGGGAAGCACTGAGCTACACGCCGAGATCTTTTTAAAAAGTTTTTTCTTCACAGCAGGTTCTCACTAAACTAATTGTTAAGCTGCCCCTGCTAGGCTTAAACTTGCAGTCTCCCAGCCTCAGGCTCCCAGAGTGCTGGGATTATGGGCCTGTGCACCAGACTTGGCCAGGAAGGTGACTTTTAAAAGAGAGACAATCGTGCCCACAAGAATATACAGACATAAACCATAAGGGATTTTCCAAATTGTAAATGCTTCTCCTGATTACATCATGGCTCTAGAAAACTGCTTCAAACACATTCATTCTTGCAAAAAAGCGAGACACAAAGAAAAGAAACCCGACCCTTCCCTTTGACTCTGACAGCCAGACAGCCACAAGGACAATAGTGATACCCACTATGACAGTGTATTGTAGATTATACTAAAGTATTATAATATTACACTGATACTATTGTAGCTGAGAGAAAAAAGATTCAAGATAATTTATAGCTTAATTTTTAGAAATTTAATGTCCAAGACTCAAAAGAAATAAATACATGACCACTGCCATTTTTGAGAGATTTTGTGTAGAGAAGCTGTAGAATTTTTTTAATAAAAATAATTTGGGATACATTTTGACATGGCTTTCAAATATCAACTCTTTCCTAGGATGTAATGAACTCTCCTAAAAAATAAGTTATCACGTGGATAGAGTGATGCACTATTTAAGTTAGAAAATATGTACAGCCATTTATACAAGAATTCTGTAAGACTGCAGTAAAATGTAATCAACTACATAAAGTGGAAAATACTAAATATAAAATTTAACACATACATATTATATCCTGTATGTGAATAAGTGTAAAAACAAGCAAGAAAAGAAGCCTACACACTTTGGGAACAACATAATGGGAACATGATAATGTTCCTTTCAATAGGACCCATTAAGTACTGGCCTACCCCATTTAATACAATTTTAGACATTAATGATAAAAAGTCATAATGTTACATTAAAACAAGACACTGTATGACACCAATTCCATAAATATTATTGTATATTATGTACATATACAGCATCAGTTTCAAAGATGCACACACTTGAAGGTTTACATGGTAGTGCTTTTATCAAGTAATTACATTACACAAATGTAATTTGCATTTTTGTAGTGCCTAAAATTACAAGCACTAATTATTTAGATTTCTCAAATATATTAGAAGCTTCTAGAGACAATACAAAATAATTATCAATAATCACGACTGAAGGGAAGAATTTTACTTTATGTTTTTTTTAAACTGTGTATAATTATTCTCTCTCTCTCTCTCTCTCTCTCTCTGTCTGGCCCAGGCTGGTCCTGAACTCACTATGTACACCCCACCTGCCTTGAACTCATGGTAATCCTCCTGCCTCAGCCTGCAGAGTGCTGGAATTACAGGTGTGTGCCACCATGCCCAGGTTATGTGGTGCCGGGGAATCGAATTCAAGGTCTTGGGCTTGCAAGAGCTTTAACTGCTGTGCTATTCTTCCGGCCCTGTTTGTGTTATGTGTTGGAGAGCATCCTGCTGGCGGACATATGTAGGACAGCTAGCGCTTCTGGTGCGCACACCCCGGCAGACAACAAGGTGTCTTGTTTGCCACCTTCGAGACCATCTGCAGCGGTTTCCCCAAACATGTTACAGCTATGTTCTTGTTTGGCGAAAAGCCTGGACCCTGTAACCACAAAAAATACCCTGCTGTGTCTTCCCTGAAGTATGAGAAACAATGAATGTGGCTGAAATCCTATAACCCAGAACGTCCTTGGCGTATAAAAAAATAAAGGAGCCACCCTTGGCATCGGGCGAGCGACGCGCCCCTCCGTGCTAAGTGCACCGCGCCCAAGCGTCCTGCCGCGCCCACCCGCGACCCTGTAGCGAGGTGAGCAGCCCGATCCTGACCGCGAGGCTCCTCCCGGGGCGGCTACATCAGGGACGCGCCAGACCAAACGGGGATCAACCGGGAAGGGAGATTGCGAAATACACTACAGGTGAGGTGACACAAGCACGAGCCAGCGGGGACACCGGCGGAGAAGGGCCGCCGGCCGGCCGGAAGGCGCGGGGACGGTGCGCAGGCGCGTTCGCGTGGGCCCTCAGGGCTGCGCCCGAGTCGGGGAGCACAGGACACGAACGGCGTCTGAAGTAACACACGTGTTGTCTGGGTTCCGGCCCCGCCCCTTTCTCCGTGGGTACACAGGACTAAGGTGGCTCCACCCCAGAGGCCGGCGTCCCGCGCCTGAGCCGCATCCGCCGTCACCCTCGGGATCGCGGAAGGGGCGCGGGGTGTCGGCGTTCACCGGGGCCTGAGCCTCACCCGCCGTCACCCTCGGGATCGCGGAAGGGGCGCGGGGAGTCTGCGTTAAGCAGCGTGGGGCGGGCAGCCGCGGCGAGGGCCGCACTGAGCAGCCGCTGCAGCCCTGCAGGAGGAGCCGGCTGGGACCCTGCGGAGGGCGCCTCCTGCTGGCGCCGCCGGACGGGCTCTCACCTGTCAGGCTCCTGGCCTCCGCCCCAACCTGGGCCCACTCTGCTGCCCAGGGAGTTGCCAGCGACCTCTGTGACCGAGAGCCTTGGACGTTGACCGTTGACCTCTGGGAGGCCGCAACCGACGTCCTGCCCCCTCGGCGCCTGCGCAGCTCCGGCGTGGCGGCTGCGGGCCGGCGCAGAGGGGCTCAGGCATGCCCACCAGCAGCCTGGCCTGCGGTGCTGTTCTGGGGGCCCTGAAGGGCAGCTGCTGTAGAGATGGAAACGGACAGGTGGCGCGGTGCGAAGGACTTGGGTCCCCTAGTTCCTTCCCGTGCACTTCTGCTTCCTCACACAGCGGCATGGTTGGTGGGGGGTTGGGGGGATATTGGTCTTGGGAGAACAAAGGAAGGGGTAGAGGGAGAGTAGCGGGTAAGGGAAAGAGAAGGAAAGGGGGTGTGTGCTGAATGTGGGTCTGTTCCCGGGGACCTTGCCCCTGTGCCTTCTTCCCTCCAAGTGGCAAGTTTCCACCCTAGGCACTTAGACATGTGTGTGCTCACATTCATCAATGGACCCTCATGTGATCCCCTCTCAGGTTTTGTTTTATTGACTTGCCGAAAGGTAGTATGTTCCCAGTGAACAGCACGGGCCCTTACTAGCAGAGCTCCCCACCAACCTTCTTGCTGTCCTGCCACTCCTCTATAAGAGGCCGACCACCGTGATCCCAGCGGTTTCTACTGATGGATGGTGATGAGACTCAGTTATACTCTGCAAACAAGAGAGAAACTTGCAGTTCCAGCGATGCCCACACAAACACGATATCTCGGAGCCTGTGCCCACAGCAGCACCAGGCTTCTCTAGGGCCCCTCCAGCAAGACGAGTTTAGTTCTCCTGCCCCACCTGCAGTATATGATTGGCCACACAAGGCCATTCAGGTCAATTCGGTGGCACACTCTAGGTTCAGGAAGTAGGAGGATGCTATCAAGAGGATAGCAGAGCACATATTTCAGGGAACATGAAAAGGCCCCTGGGACCCTGTGCCTCACAATGATGTCTGAGTCAGTGATGTACTGGGCACACAAAGCATCCACAAGTCAGCACCATGTGGTGGACAAGCACTGAGAACAACGCTGACCACCATACAACAGAAATGGATGCTGCTGGAGATGAATGACGTCTTGGCGTGAGGACCAGCCCACAGCAGAGGTCCAGCGGACGTCCTCCCAAGGAAAGGTGTGCGTGTGCTCTGGAATGCACGCGGTCAGGTTTTCCCATCTCGATTTCTTTGAAAAGGAACGAAACCAAGAAAATCACTTATCCCTCGCACATAGAAGGCCACTCTCACCTTGCTTGTCTGCTCCTCTTCCGTCTTCTCAAAAGCAGCCTCCACCCAGGAGTGTAGGAGAACACAGAGTAACTGTCAGTGCAGGGGCCCTGGGGAGAACGACACAGGGAGGTTTCAGCATGGACACAGGACTCACGTGGGTGGAGGTGGCTGTGTGCATGCGCTGACTCGGCTGCTGTGGACAAGTCCGTCAGGAAGGACAATGAAAGGGAATGGGACAGTCACTGAGAGAAAAGGGACAGAAATAGAGGAGACCACAGTGGGAAATGTATAAAGGTGCCCATTGTGATACACAGGTGCACAGAATTCTCAACTGTAACAACCATTTGTGTTGTATTAACATGCTAATAAAACTGGAAATCATCCATAGAGGAGAAAACTTCAGTCTCTCATCACTGCTGGATAGCTCTTGCCAGCACAAAACAAGGCAGATGGTGCTTGAACTGAACAGCCCTGCTAGTGGCCAAATTATGTCCCTTCAAACCCAAGTGTAAGTAAATTCATGAGCCTCCCCCTCAAAATCTGACCTCACTTGCACGTACACTGATTCCAACTACAATCAACCAGAGGTAACACTGGAGCACAGTGAACACCCATAAACCGTGGCAGTTGTTCTCACAGAGAAGCGAGAGATCCGTGAGCAGAGAATGCACGATGGCGGTAGGGACAGAGGGCTATGCTGCACCCACAAGCCAGGGAGCCAGAATGCCAGGCAACAGAGCGGGAGCTTGAATGGGACAAGGGCGAGATTCTTCCCAAAACAGTGCACAGGGTGGGCGGTCTTCCCTACATCATAGACTTTCAGCATCCCAAACAGGCACACGGTACATTTATTTCAAGACAACTCACGTGGTCTTGCTCACAGCAGACATACAGAACTATTAAAACCAGCCACCATCCGCTGAGTCCCCTTGGCATTTCTGCACTGTTTCATTCAACAGTGGGGAAATGGTTTTTCTCCTAGGCATGGGACACATTCATCAAGATAGATCTCCTAATAAGCCTCCGTCACAGTCTAACCTTAAAAAGGAAATAATAACCAGTGTGCTCTGAGACCACTACTGACTAGAACTCAACAACAGAGCAGAAAACTTTTCAACAGTTGGTGGTAAAACTTTGCGAAACACATGAGTGGCATTTAAACATTTGGCACAAGAGGAAAATGACACCTGTAAAATTTGTAAGATACAGTGAGTGCAGTGCTCGAGAAAAATTTAGAGCCCTACGTGTGGGGCATCACTATAGTAAATTAAAATCCTAATTTCCATCATCCAAGCTTTGCCTTGAAAAGTAGAGAGCAGCATAATATAAATCAGACATAAGAAGAAAGACACAGCAATTATTGCAGAAATCCATGTAACAAAAACGAGAAAATCAGCACACTTAATGTAGTTCTGTGAAGTGACCATAGCTGACAAACCTCTGGCCATGGAAACCCAAGAAAACAGGTGACCACACAGAGGGTCAACAGTACAAATCAAAGTGGAGTCAACATTATTGATTCTGTGGGTAAAAAGAGAACACTGTCAGCACTGCCCACACTGGCTTAGCTTAGAAGACATGTGAACCATTTCTTCAGAGGCAGCAGAATGCACCAAAAATTATACAAGGAGAACTAGAATCTCAATAGACTTATACCTATTAAACAAATTGAACAGATAATTAAGAATTTCTGAAAATGACAAACCAGGCCCAGAGGGTTTGTTCATGAATCTTTCCAGTTACTTAGAAAGGAACGTGTCACACAAGAGACAGTTCTTCCTCCTAGAAATTTACTCACTTCAATTAATATATTAAGTCACAGCAAAACCTGCAGATGAATGTTTGTGACAGTGTTATTCAAACAAAAAGCAAAATCCACATGCGCTGCTACAGAAGAATGTGCCATGGACTGAGTCCATCCTTCCAGTGGAATTTCACTCCTTGGAAAAGATCATTAAGCAATGAATCTACAAAATGCTCTCCACAGAGCTTCCAGGCAGGACGGTGGCCGAGTAACAGAAATGTTCCATGTCTCCCCGTGGACTCACTTAAAAAGTTAATAGAGGCAGTGAGGTTAGGGAGCCGAGCAACCCGCGCCCACCTGCCTTGGCCCTGCCTTGGACTGGCACCAGGAGGAGGGAGGACTCATTGTGCTATTGCCAGTGCAGGAACTGGACCCTCCTGTGCTGCCTGCAGTCCTGTCGCCTGTGCAGGGACCCGAGCCTGCGGTGCTGGCACTGAGTGGCCTCTGGTTACTGGAACATCCCCAAGGTCCTCAGGCAGACATGCCCAGGCCTGTGCCACCATCACTGCCACCATCAAGGACAGAGCCCAGATCTCCACACCAGAGAACTTGGCTTGCCCAAAGCACTATTGATGCAGATGGCTTTGGGAGGGAGGACAACCCAGAGAAATGCAATGGTGGAGCAGGACTTACATCTAGGGGGGTCGCCTGGTGAGCTCGGAGAGGAGAGGTGGAGTACTGACCAGAAGCCACTGGGACAGGCTGGGAACAATGCAGGACCGGCTGGCAAATCTCCAGGAGCAGTGACTGAATAGACCACTATCAGACTAAGAGATCACCTGCTCACTTCACACAACAAAATACAGGCGAGTAACTGTCTTTTTTTTTTTTTTTTGTAACCAATTTTTATTTTGGCCTTTCATTTGTCAGTTTGGCTTTTTTTCCATCTTTTTTAAATACACAGTTTCTTGGGTTTTGTACAACTGATTAGGGTCCCTTATTTTAATTCTACCTTTGTATTTGCTTTTCTTCCCTTTTTCTTTTTTTCTGTCCTTTTTCCTTCTCTTCCCTTCCACCACCTTCTGTCTCCTTATTAGTTTGTCCCTGAATCTTGCCCTCTCTTGATCAATTCTCTAAACCCTTTTTCATAAATATTTATGCATTCTGGAAGCCATAGTCTTTCTATTTCATCCACAACTCTCCCTAACTCATCTGAATATTACTTATAGTGCTTTTCTCTTTTATTCTCTGACTGGGTAGCAGTATTGCCAGATTTTTCTCTATCATATAAATACTTCTTTACTTTCTATTCATACCTAAAGCTCACTCCTAATCTTAGTCTGCTCTCTCCCTTCTCCAGTTTGTCTATTAATAGAGTTGTTAAGTATCAACAATTTACAGCCATACAAATAGTAACTAGTAACTTTAGTAATGTGGTATTAGCTGGTGTTTATAACTGCCTTCTTCTAGTACTCACTCTGTATTTCCTTGGCGCTCAGCAGGTCTTGTTTTTTGTTTTTTGTTTTTTCCTGATGGAGTGACCCATATCTTCATTCCTGAAGGTTCTAGACCATTTGCCATCTTGTCTGGATGGGGTTGTGTTACTTTGCCATTGATTTTAATAACAGGGCATGGTAAAACTAGGAGGTGCCCCAAAGGTTCTCCTGCAGTCCAAACATAGTCTTCCTTGCCTCCAAGTTCTTGTCCAACTTTCCCTTGGTGGTCTGGATCAATCACTCACCCCTGCTATACTGTAGCTCACTTTTAAGCTTGTAGGCTCAGTGGCATGAGAAGGCCGAAGTGACCAGGGAGAGTCTTAGATTTCAGTTCAAAGGAGTTGCTGTTGCGCCTCCTGGTACAAGCCTTCCTCTTTTTGGACCTAAGACTTCTAGCCCAGTAGAATGTGAGGTTGTGGGAGCAGGAAGCAAAATTTTTCCTTGTGGATCACTAGGAATGCTGGTGAGTGGTATCATTTCTACCCCTTGATTCCTGGACCCATGAATCCTGGTTATGGGTGATATAGTACCATATATTGGTCACTAATTCAGAGCATACACAGCCTTGTAAAGAGCTTTGGCCCAATCCTACAAGGTATTACCGCCTAGCTGGCTCTATAGTTGTGTCTTCAAAAGACATTCCACCATCCTATCAATCCAGCAGCTTCTGGATGATGGGGAACATGGTAAGACCAGTGAATTCCATGAATGTGAGCCCATTGCCGCACTTCTTTGGCAGTGAAATGTGTCCCTTGGTCAGAAGCAATGCTGGAGGAATGCCATGACAGTGGATGAGGCATTCTGTCAGTCCATGAATGGTAGTTCTGGCAGAAGTATTATGTGCAGGAAAAGCAAATCCATAACCAGAATAAGTGTTTATTCCCCTGAGGACAAAATGCTGTCCTTTCCATGATGGATTGGTCCAATATAATCAACTTGCCACCAGACTGCAGGCTGATCACCCCGAGGAATGGTGCCATATGGGGACCCAGTGTCGGTCTCTGCAGTTGGCAGAGTGGACATTCAGCAGTGGGTGTAGCCAGGCTGGCCTTGGTGAGAGGAAGCCCATGTTGTTGAGTCCACACATAACCTCCATCCCTGCCACCATGGCCACTCTGCTCATGGGCCCGTTGGGCAATGACAGGGGTGGCTGAGGAAAGAGGCTGACTGTTCCTACAGAATGAATCAGCTTGTCTACTTGAATATTAAGGTCATCTGCTGAGGCTACCTTTTGGTGAGCATTTACATGGAACACAAATATCTTTACATCCTTTACCCATATGGAGAGGTCTATCTACAGACTTCATCTCCAAATGTCTTTCTCACCAATCTTCCAGTTGTGTTTCTTCCTTGTCCCAGACCAGCCAGCCAGACTATTGGCTACAGCCTATGAGTCAGTACATAGTTGCGTATCTGGCTACTTTTTTTTTTGGTGGGGGGATTATTTTTTTGGTATTTTTTCTTTTTTGGGGGTATTTTTCCCATTTTATTGATATGTATTAGTGCAAGATTTAAGGTTTACAATTAAGTTGAGCATTTTGTGAACCTATGTATCTTGTCAAGATGACAAAGACTTTCCCACTCTCCTTTTGTCCCTCCCTCCCTCCTCCCCGCCATGCCTCCTCCCCCACCCTACCCCTCTGTTTCACTTTGTTTTTCGTTTTAAGTTCCATAAGAGTTGTGGTCTGGGACTCTCATATCAGAGAGACCATTCGATGTTTCACCTTCTGCTTCTGACTCACTTCACTAAGCATGATGTTCTCAAGTTTCTTCCATTTGCCTGAAAAAGCCTCCACGCTGTTGGACTTTATAGATGCATAGTATTCCATTGTGTATAAATACCACAGTTTGCATATCCACTGGTCTGTTGATGGGTATTTTGGTGACTTCC
>PVKB01008300.1:0-18440 GCA_004027205.1 Ctenodactylus gundi | reverse complement strand
TGCTGGTGGACGGCTTCTCGCAGCCCTACCTGCCGCTGCCCGAGGTGGCGCCCGAGCGCGCGCAGGCCGACTCGCTCACTGTCTACCTGGTCATCGCGCTGGCGTCGGTGTCGTCGCTGTTCCTGTTCTCCGTGCTGGTGTTGGTGGGGGTGCGGCTGTGCAGGAGGGGCCGGGCGGCCTCGCTGGGTCGCTGCTCGGTACCCGAGGGCCACTTTCCGGGCCAACTTGTGGATGTCAGCGGCACCGGGACTCTGTCCCAGAGCTACCAGTATGAGGTGCGTCTCTCAGGAGGTACAGGGACAAATGAGTTCAAATTCCTGAAGCCATTATTTCCCAATCTCCCTGCCCAGGGGACTGGGGAGGAAATAGAGGGAAATCCTGTCATCCGCAGTAGCTTTGGATTCCAGTAGCCACCTGATTAGTGTGCAGTGTTTGCTGTCATGTATCTTACAGTTGTTCATATGTGCATATTCCGGGCCACCTTTTGGACATGGGAGCCACTGGGACTCTGTCTCACAGCTACCGGTAGGAGGTGTGCCTTAAGGGAAACTCAGGGGCCCAGGAGTTTCAATTCCTGAGGCCAATTATACAATAGTCTGATTCAAAGCACTTAGCCAGATTATTGAAAACAGTTGTAGGAAATACTTAAGTTTAATCAATGGAGAAATCGAATTGTAGTTATTTGGCCTTGGGTCGTTCTTTTAGAAGGAAGACTGTTTACTTCATACAATATTTTATTTGTTTTGTGATTTTTGCCTTTTATTCAGTCACCTGGTAATCCTTTCAGGTTTTCCTGTTTCTTTCTAGCAGTGCATTCATAAGGACCTTTTACTAATGGGGAAGAAAGAAAACTTTCCTTTAGTAGTAATGTCAGATTTATTTAATAACTCATTTCCAATTCAGTATTTCAAAGTAGTGTAGAGTTCCCTACTTCGAATTTATCTTGTCCAATCTAGCTATATAATGTGCTTTAAAATAATCCTAAAGCAGCTTTGTCTATGCTTAATATAATTTGCAGACAAAAATGTGTTTTTTCATATAGTAATGTATATTATACAAATTTAGTAATATCTAGTCTTTGTAAGTGTATAATATTTGAATGACAGTAACATTTTTATTGGTACCTGCATTTAGTATTTCAATAATGCATATATTTATCATGATTAAAATGAACAAAAATGTAGACTTATGAAGCAAATTAGTCTTAATCACTCTAGAGTTGTTTACAATGAAACTAAGATAAACTTAAGCCTTTTTAAAACCATTGATTATGCTTTGTAATTTACATTGAATTTTATTTAGTGGAGTATGTGGTGAAACTATGATTTGGTTTGTAAATTATGAGATGTAAGGGTAATTCCCTGAACGCCTATGTTTAAGAATGTACAGACACATATCATCTCTAAATTCTTTATAGTAAAAGTAGTGATCCATAGAGTCCTGATTTGATATTAATACTGCCTGTCAGTCATGCAGTAATCTAGCAGACAAATACTTTCTTTTATTTCTATCATGGTTCTCTTGCTTAGATTGGAAGCAGACAATACAGTATTGGTTATGATTTTGCTGGGATGAAATCGGTTGGTCCACCTCAGCTTTCTTCTTCCGGAATGAATCATAAAGTAGATGTACAAGAATAGGAAATGCTGAGGAGAACAATGTCGTGAACATCTAAATTAGCTGCCACTAAGAATAAAATTTAGAAACAACCAAAACATCAAATCATGCCAAGTTTGAGTGAAGTAGAAAAAATTTTAAGCAAATATTTTGCTCTGAATTTGAGAAATACTTTGTGAAAATTAATTTTCTCCTAATTATCTTCATATTGAGTTAGAACTTTCCATTTCTCTTGAATATTAATGACTAGAAGAAAAAGAATTGAAGTTCTAAAAGAAAAGAAAAATAATTTATTGCTGATATTTCTTCAATATATGAAGTGTAGTTACAATCACAATTTAAGGGTGCTCTGTCTGAGTTTGTAGTTCATCACTAGAGCACAAGTTTGGTGTTAAGCTTGCAGAAGGGCCTGTGTCCAATTCACAGTGCATGTGCTAAGCACAATCACCTATGTTACTTTTACCACCCATATGCACATGGAGAGAGAGTGTGTGACAGAGAGAGAGAAAGAGAGAGAGAGAAAGAGAGAGAGATTAAAATAGTGTCATTTCATGTAACTAAGCATCAAACGAAGGAATCAAATAATATTTCACTCAAAGTACCTTCTATAGATGTTTGAAGCAGTCTTTGTTGATCAGGGTTTTTTTTTTTTTACTTCATTTCATACCTAGCTAAGATTCTGTAAAGATAAGGAGAAAGCCAAAGTATTCAGTTCAAAATATTTCTTTATTTGGCTGACTTGGTCTCTAGTAGTATCAAGCTGTGAAAGTATTTGGTTTTGGGAAGTATCAAGGGCAGTTTTGGTGGGCCAATGTGACTTACGATATGAGTCTAAAGCTGGGAGGGCTTAGACCTTAAAGACAGACGTGTATGATTAGTGATTTAATTTGCCGAAGGATGGACTTACACATTGTTGAGATAGTTCCATTTTAGATTATGTACTAAGTACGATACAAAGAAGGTTTGTTTATGTTGGTATGTTAGCCTTGCAACATAAAAGCTGCATCTCTTGTGCATCTCATGTTAAGTTTCGCTTAACTGTCCTGACAGAAATTTTGTCTTTAAATTTTTAATTAAGAGCACGACAGAAAATGACTATCATATATATAGTAACAAATATTGTTGAACACTTTGGAACTCCACCAACTGAAGTTCTGATAAAAGTAACATAGTGACTTTGCATATTAATAATAATTTTCAGGTAATTTTTCTCCTAAGAGTTAAAAATCCATTACTGCAGACTACTTATGTATTGATCTCATTAATATTTCAATTTTCAAAAAGGATAGAAATTGGTTTTTCCCTTACTACAGAATATATGATGTGACTTACCAAGGTCACTAGTACTTTAAAACACTTGAAAATAGAGTGTTTCTGTTTTATTCAAAGTTGAAGTAGAATTTATACTGCACAGCACAGTGCTTCACACACCACAGATGCTCCATTTATATTTATTGGATGAATAATATCAAGTACTTAAAAAATCAATGAATTTTCTAAAAACTTAAGGTCGTACTTACATGAAACTTATCTACACAATTAATTCTGAAGTTACCATTACTGAGAAGAGGATTAATAATTTTCTTAACTATAGTATCTCTGGAGACAATTTACTATTGAATGGCCTCTCTTGTTGATACTTCTGAAAATTCAGATAACTGTGAAATATGTCTCAAATTTAGCTCCATATTGACTTTCTCATTTTCTTAATTTTGGAGACAAAGACAAAATTAAACACACGAGCTTTCTGTCCATCATATCACCTTTCTGGAATCTGTATTTAAATTCTCTGGCCTCTAATTGGTGTGACTCTTGATTAGATTAAATTAAATTAAATTAAAAAGAAATTTGTAAGATCCTAAGGGCTTAACATATTTTCAGTAATGCCTGCTGTAATTTGGATGAATGATCCCCAAAAGTCTCAAGTAAGAACTGTATGTTATTGGGAGACAGAGTTTGGCTGGAAGGACAAGTGTTCAGGGTTTGAGTTGGAGGGATTGTGTCAACTTGATGAGATTGGGGGTTGTCCAGGGCTGAGCTTTCAGGTATTTGTTATTGACTTATAGACCAGGAAGTGGGGTAGGGGTACCCCCAAGGAGGACCCAACTAGCATCCTGAAGTTATAAAAGGAAGGAAAAAGAAACATTGTTACAGCTTCTCCTGGGGGAAATCCCTAACCTAGACAGTCTGCAGAATGTGCACCTACTGCACTTGGTTTCTGTTTGTGAGTGGGGTGCACGCTCCAGCCTCTGTCTCTGAAATAGGCCTTCATGGTCACCAGCTGCCCCTGTGTAGACGTTCTGAAACTGTGAGCTAAATAAAGCTTTCCTCCCTTAAATTTTGGATATTGAGTGTTTTGTCATAGCCACAATAAAGCATTCAAGACAACTGGGCATTCATTTATTTTCCAAATACAATTTTAAGTAGCATGTACTCTCTTTTTTCTACTATAAACATATCACTTCAGAAGTTATTTAAAGGGCTGGAGGTACGGCACAGTGGTTAAAATGATTGCCTAACTAGTGCAAGGCCCTGATTTCAATTCCCCAGCACCAAATAAAGCTGGGAGTGTTGGGTCATGCTTGTAATCCCAGCACACAGGAAGCTGAGGCAGGAGGATTGCCATGGGTCCAAGGCTAGCTTGGGCTAGTGAGTGCAGGACCAGCCTGGGCTATGAAGTGAGACCCTCTATCAAAAAAAATTTAAATATTTCCTTGAAGTTCACAATTTCGCTTAAAAATCAAGTGAATGAAACAAGTTTTTAGATATTTATGATAAGTTGCTACAAAACTAAGATATACTCAAATATCGATTACAAGTTGGTATACTTAAATACTAATTGAATCTAATGAAGTAACATAATTTTCATTGAGATTATATATGAATTGGTGTGTCTTTGCACATGAGGACTTTATAAAAATGTCATTTTTTATATATTTCAAATTTTATTCCAGGAGTATCTTGCTTCATAGTAGATTGTTAATTTTATGAAGCTAGGACTCTGATAATCATAATTTAGTGTTTTTGTTATGTGAAATGCTTAGGTGGTTAACCAGTAGTTTCGTTAATCATAGATTTAAAAATTATCCTTGGGCCAGAGTAAAGAAGGCAGAAATATAAGATTGCTTTGTCAGTGGCTCTGCATGACTCAGATATATTGAGTAAAGGAAAGTCCTTAATGTATCAGCTTAAGAAAACAGAGGAACAACTTGATCTGAGTAGTGACCAAGGGAGTGCCAAAAATGTTGAAAACATCACCAGTTTGGTGAGCACGACTTCCCAGACAAGCGAAGGACCTTGGGCCACACAGACAGACAGGATCTGGGACCACAGTGGACAGTTGCACCCAGCCATTCAGTCCTTGGATCACAAGCTACCAATCCAGTGGGAGAATTATAGCCAGGATGGCAGCCTAGACTGTCAGAGAAGCTACTGGCAGCAACAGACAAAAATGGCTCTCAGCTCCAGGGTGGCAGAACACTCAGTCATTCAGTTGTAGAAATGGGAAGGTCCTGGGCCTCAGACCTTAATGACTGCAAACTGCAAGCACAGTGCAGGAGTTGCAGCTAGATGGCCTTTTAGTTCTAGAGAGGTGACTCAGTAGTGCAGTTTGAGCTATCCCAGGAAATAGTCTATCAACAGATCACACTCTAGGGAAATCTCTTTCCTAGTGATGGAGATGGAAGAATGTCAACATCAGAGAACGGAAAAAAGACTGGTCCTCTTGAAAGATCTGAGCTCCATGAGAACAGGCTTCAAAAAGCAGATGTCTCATCCCTCTACTTCCATGGCACAGGAGTTAGGAGACGTACTTTGGAGTGGTGCATCTTTGCAGACCTATACACACTAAGAGAGGAAACTGGTCCTAACCTACTCCTCACTTGGCAAGACTGAAGGGCTTAGCTATAGAGACTTTACATTTGAATATCACAGGTGAATTGTTTTGGGCTTTGGACTCACTTGAGTAGTTCTTTGTAGGTATTTTGAACTTCTGGGTTTTTTTCTGGTATAAATTTGTGGCTTTTTCCTGTTTTGTTATTTGTTAGTTTTTGCATTTCTTTCTCTTTTGAGTTCTTCTTTATGCTTTAAAAAAACTTTAAAAATCAAACCTGGAGACATACTCTCTATTTCATTCATAACTCTCCTCATTTGTTCTTTTTTATCTATTGCTTACATATATCAACTTGCCTCTGATCTGAGGTGGGAGTTTTGTATTGGTTGTCTAAATCTTCTATACCTCCAAAGATAATTCTCAATCTGATTCTGCTTTTTCCTCTACCCTCACCACTGTTATTGACATTTAGTTATATATAGCCTAGTAAGGCAGATTTTTTTATAGTATCAACAATAATATAGTGTTGCTTTTAATAATCTCCTGTAAGTTACCTGTTTGTACAGATTCTTCCCTTAGTAGAATGGATCACATTTCTAATGTTAAGAGTGTAATGGTTGCATGAGTTGATAAGTCATGATATGTCAATAGCCAATATGTCTTAAGTTTTACGATTATTACTGACACCTATCCCACTTCTAAAGAGAGTACAGCTACTGGAGTCTATTAAGGTTTGATAACTTTTGGTGGTCTGGTTTAATCTATGTAAGCAATGTAGATGCCTACTTTGTAATTGATGGTACTAAAGTATTGGTAAAAGTAAAACTTTTTAATAAGTCAATATCAGGTTTATTTAGATAGATAACTTGATGATGTAGCCTGTGCATTTAATGTTATGTGTGGAAGAGTTGTAGTATTAAACTGATT
This sequence comes from Ctenodactylus gundi, assembly GCA_004027205.1. NCBI lineage: Eukaryota > Metazoa > Chordata > Mammalia > Rodentia > Ctenodactylidae > Ctenodactylus > Ctenodactylus gundi. The sequence continues at coordinate 12,064 of PVKB01008300.1, read as the reverse complement.
ATTAGGTTTTGTCTATTGTTAGTCTTACATTATAATATTATTGTAGACTTTTATTCATGTTTTTGATGGTTACATGAACTTTGGTCTTGATTTCTTCCAGTACATTGCCAACAATTAACTTGTCCTTAGACCACATACAGTATTGTAATCCATTTCTCCCTGACTGAATGAATAGTGGAGGTGAACAGGTAACCAGCAGAAGATTGATCATTGAAAAGACCAAAATTAATGAGTAACCTGACAGTGGGTATAAACATTAAAATCTAAATAAACTCAAGGAAATTCCAATGGAAGACATAATCTATTGAACAAAATCTCCATAGTAGACAGTTCATTAAAAAATGATGTACAATTTGCATGAATAGAACCATGGGAAAGTGAGGCAATAAATCACCTGCAAAAGTGCCTAACTCCCCAGAATCTGATGCCATGGGACCTTAAGTAGTGGAATTTATAGAAAAAAGTCAAAGAACAAGTGGACCAAGTGACAAATCAGCTTAAACAAGTCATGCTTAAACAAATGGAAGAGATGCTCGGTGAGTTCAAGGAGAATTTAATCAAACAATAGTCTTAACTGATAAAAAGCTCAGTGGTTATATAGAAGACATAAGCAAATGCAAGAAATTAAGCAACATATTTTTAGAGGAGTAGAAAGATAAAAAGGATTTCAACCTGAATCCTGAGATCTAAAAAATTTATTTGTGAACATTGAAAATTGGTTCAAGTATTAAGAGATTATAAGATTTTGAAAATAAGCTTGTTAAAGTGAATTATATGATCAATGATGACCAAAAACCAAGACAAGAAAGACACAGGCTGCAACAGCAGATGGATGACTTAAAGAGAAACCTCAGAATTATGGGAGCTCAAGAGAAACTGAAGAATGGCAAAAGGTATAAATATATTTGATGAAAATATTGCAAAAAATCTCCCAAATCTAGAAAAAGAAATTAACATTGAGGTATTGCAGGCATATAGAACACCAAATAACCTTGGCCAAAGAAGAGTTTCTCCATGACACACCATAATATAAATCCTGGACACTCAACACAAAGAAAGAATACTCAAGGTTTCAAGAGAAAAAAACAAAAGTAATCTAAAAAGACAAATCCATCCAAAGCACTGTGGATTTCTCAACACAAACTTTAAAGGCCAGGAGGTCATGGAATAAAATCATTCAAGTTCTAAAAGAAACTAAGCGCCAACCCAAGCTGTTATATCAAGAAAAATTATCTTTTAAAATGGAGAGAGATGTTAAATTTTTCCATAATAAAGAAAACCTAAAGAAATTTATGAACACTAGACTAGGATTACATATAATGTTTAACAGCATCTTAGACATAGATAGGGAGACTAACAGCACAAAATTACCCCCCAAAAAAGGAGACAGCAAAAAGAGAAGAATGATCTAACAGTAGTGAAGAACAAATAATCAAAACTGAAGCAACATGATGATGATAAGGTGTAGCAAATATACCACTGAATGTTAATGGTCTCAACTGTCCTGTCAAAAGTATAGACTGTCAAATCAGATGAATAACAAAAATAAACGTTTTGTTTTGTTTGCAAGAGATATACTTTACTCATAAAGAAACACATAGCCTGAAAATAAAAGGATAGAAATTAATACTATGGGCAACTGGACCCAGGAAACAAGCAGAGTATACTTTTCTCAGACATAGCAGATTTCAAGCCAAAATAGATCAAAAGAACCAGGGGAAGAATCCAACAGGAAGATGTCACAAAATCATTGGAGCACCCAATTTTGTAAAACAAAAATTACTGGATATGAAAAGACAAATAAGTTCCAATACAATTATAGTTGGGGATTTCAATAACCTACTATAACAAATAGATCTACTAGACAAAACAAACAAACAGAACAAAAACAAACAAAATAAAAAACAAAAAACACCTAAACAAAAAGAAAGAAGTATTATAGTTTAATCACACTATGGAACAATTGGACTCAACTGATACTTAGAATGTTCCATCCCACATCAACAAAATATTTTTTTCTCCGCAGCACATGGGACTTTTCCCAAAAAAGACTGCCATAGGTCATAACGTATGTTTAAATATACAAATAAATTGTGCTAATTCCTTGTATACTTTCAGATTGCAGTGGAATTAAACTAGAAATCAATAGACAAAGTACACAAGAAAGTATACAAATACATGAGAACTAAATATTATTGGACAAACTCTGAGTCACAAAAGAAACCAAGGAAGAAAACAAAAACTTCTTAGAATCAAATGACAGTGGAAGCACATCATACTGGAATCTATGGAACACAATGAAAGCCATACGAAGAAGGAAATTTATAGCTATGAATACACACATTAAAAAAACCCAAAGCAATATCAAAAGACTCATTAGTATTTCTCTACATTACCAATGAACTCAGAAAGAATGAGAAGAAAATTCTCATTCTTAATAGTTCTCCCCCCTCAAATTAAATGACTTGGAATAAAGGCCAAGGAATAAAATAATGCCAAGGAAGAAAAGGACTTCTACAACGAAAACTATATTTTGTTGAAAACAAGAAATTGACAAATATTAGAAAATTGAAAGACACCCACTGTTCCTGGATTGGCAGAACTAATATTTTTTAAATGGCCACCCTGTCAAAACTCATATATAGATTCAATGCAATTCTTATAAAAAATACAAGCATGTCTTACAGAACATGAAAGAACAATTCTAAAATTTCAATGGAACCAAAAGATACACCAAATAGTCAAAGCAATCTTGACTAAAAACGACAAATCAGGTGACAATTCTGACCTTCAAGTTATATTGCAAAGCAAGAGTGATAAAACAACCCCCCACAAAACCTGTATAGTACTAGCACAAAAATAAGAGGTCTGCCAATGAAACAGAACAGAGGGTGCAGAGACAATCTCATGTAACTTCAACAAAGGGGTCAAAAACATACACTAGAGAAAGGATAGCCTCTTCAATAAATGGTGCTGGGAGAACTGGATATCCACATGCAGAAGAATGAATCTAGACACCAAACTATTGCCACATACTAAAATCAAATTATGGTGGATTAAAGACCTAGCTATTAAAATGGAAACACTGAACATCTTGGGGGACAAAATAGGTAAAACTTCTAAAAATATAGTTGTGGACAAAGACTTTCTCAATAGAATAACTGATGCAAAAGAAATAACTCCAAGAATTAATAACTAGAATTATATCAAATTAAAATCATCTGCTCAGCAAAGGAAATAATCAACAGAGGAAAGAGAGAACTTGAAGAATGAGAAAAATTTTACCACTTACACCTTGAACAAGGGGCTAATAACTAGCATATATAAAGAACTGAAAAAATAGGCTCCTCAAAATCAAAGATCCAATTAAAAATGGCCAATTGAAATGAATAGACATTTCTCAGAAGAAGTAAAAATGAACAAAAACATGAAAAAACTTTTCAATAATCTTTCACCATTAGAGAAAAGCAAATCAAAGCAACACTGAGATAACATCTTAACCCAGTGAGAATGGCTTATATCAAGAACTCAAAAAACAATAGATGCTAGTGAGGATGCAGGAAAAAGTAACCGTTTTACACTGCTGATTAGATTGTAAACTGGTACAGTGATTATAAAAAGCAGTATAGAGACTTCCTCAAAAAAAAAAAAAACCTAAAAGTAGATATTCCATTTGACCCAGCAATACCTCTTCTGGGTATCTTTCCAAAGATTTAAAAGAATATATACAAAAAAATTATTGAATGTTTGCTATGTGTCTTAGCACATTTATATTTCCTTTCATAGGTTTCACCCCTCAATATTTTGATATGAACTTGATTATATAATTTTTAAGAGATATTGGAGAGATCGTACAAATCATTTGAAATTAGTATTAATATTCATTAGTATTTATTTTTGTTATGTTAACTTTATTTTTAATGATGTGATATAAGTTTCAAGTTACCCAAGCTACACTCAAATGTGTGACTCTCCAACCTCAAATTCCCGGAGTGCTGGAATTACAGCCATGTATTATTGTGCCTGACACCTGTGTTGTTCTGAATCTGTATTTCTTGCAGTGAGAAAATCAATTCATTTGTTTCGTCTGTTTTTCATGGTGCTGGTTTTCCCCATTAGGCAGCATAATATTTTATTAGGAACTTGTCTCCTGTAAAAGTTTCCTTCATGATAGCATAGGTTTTGAGTTTTGAGACATGCAGTAATGAATTTTGGAGAACTAAAGGTAGTTTTGGCCATGGCGCTGTCCAAATCTAGCCTTAATTTAAAAATCTACATCAACTTTGTCACACAGGGAAAAAAGTTCTGCACAATCTCCTATAGGAATCTGAGCCAGGGCCAACCTCAGAAGGGGCATCACTCTGCATGTGTCTATAAGGCAAAAATCTCAGGAAATGTCATCTTCTTTTTTCTGGTCATCTTGATTTCTGATAAAGCACTATACATTGGAATTAATGGAGGAATTGTTCTGCTTTTTGATCTTTGGAGTGAGCTGATTTTTTAGGGAATTGAATTTTAAATGAATTTTACTGATTACATAGAAAAAATCATGGTCTTGTCTCAGGTAATAAATATACATGACAATGCTCACAAGCAGAATGAAATAAATCAAAATTCCCATTCTGAAACAGTATTTTTTCCTTTTTTAATGAATTGGGTGGGGCTCTGGTAGTGCTGCAAATTTGACTTGTTTCTTTCAAAATGGTCTCCTCATGAAGTCATCTGTCAAAAAACCACTCTTCTGATAACACGGGTCAAACTCAGTACCATTTCAGCCAACAAAGTGGAGCCCTACATACAGAACTGCAGCATACTGTCAGGTTATCCTCAGACATTGTCAACAATTTCCTGGTCCAAAACTCATGTGCCTTATCAGTCCAAAATAGAAACATCTCTACCCAGCATATTAACCATGTCAAAAACAGAGACTACCTCGGGACTAAAAACCAAGTCATATTCTCACTGCTTCTATAGGAAACACCCTTATGAAGTCTTTGTGCCTATAAACATGGACAATAGAACCTGCACACTTTGGGGTCCCTAGATTTTGAGACTCTTGAAGAATTTGAGTGCCCAAAATGTCAGGTGCTCCCTAGAGTTAGACTGTCTTACATGTAATGGTCCTAGAAGACACAACTAGCCAGATGACAAAGAAAACATACAGTAAGGCAGTTCTGTATTGCACTCTGATCTGAATACGTAGAGCACAAATGGAACCTTATATGGCAACTGGGGCTAGAATGCACGAATATTTTATCAGTAGTTTGAGACCTCAGAGTCTGTGATGCTTAAGGCATGCGGACGCATAACCTGGATGTAGTACATGTAAAACACATCTGGAGGAGCACAAGTGAGGCATAAGGTCGTGCTTTTTATGGGTGATTGGAAGCCATTTCTACTTTCCATGGTCCACAGCCTCTCCTTCCATTCCTTGAAGAAGAAAGAGAAATGAATCAACAGGTTGCCCATCCTTTTGATCATTAATTTGACTCAGCCTTCTTTCTATTCATTCTTCCTGCTCTGGTCAGTGCTCTTCAGATAGGGAGGATGAACAAAGAAACTTCCATACCCTGCTGCTCCTAGGAAGGCTTCCTTCTGAACATTTTGAAGATATTAAGATCATTGAAATTAAGTTCCAGATATTTTAGGGGGCTTCTGCTTGGAGTATCAGAAAAGGTGTTAAAATATCTACAGTTGATTTTTCTCTAGTTAATATAAGCTATTCTTGAGAAAAAAAACTCTAAGGAGACGCTTAAATTCTAAAACTATTTGGGTTTTATTAAAAAGATGAAATTGTAATCATTAGGTATTCTCATTTGGAGGATTTTTAAATTTAAATCTTGTTATATCTTGGCAAATGGATTTCTTTATTTACAAGTCTTAATTTATAAAACATTAAAGATGTAGCTGACAATGTTGAAGTTTTATTGCCCAAGTTTGTTGTTGCAAAGAATACATTTTGATGTATTTTGCTACAATTTAAAAATTTTTAAATATATCTTAAACATTGATGGATTTCTGAAAACTTTCTTCTTCATAAAAGCAATGAGAGAACTGGAAAAATATCAGAAAGCAAAATTTCAAAAAAGTGAATTTTAACCGAAGGCTTTCATTAACCAGAGATGAACTATCGAAGAAAGTGGCTGACTCCTGTAGTCTTTTAACTCACACTGTGTTCATGTCCATCACTCTAGCTTTACAGTAGTTTTTTATAAACAGCATCTTACAGTTACAGTAGAAACCAACAACTGGTCAGTCACTAGAAGGGGAAGAAAAGTACTGGAGCTCCTCCAAGACCTGTCACGAAGAACTGCCACGATTTGATCTGTGTAGGGATTCCATCTAGTACCCCATTTCCAAGATTGTTTTTATTTGACCTAAATCAAAGCTTATAGTAGAAAAATTTTTTCTGTGGCTTCAATTCATTGAAATGATGTTGAGTAAATTATTTATCTTCACAAATTCCAGAATGGTAGATAGCAGTCTGAAGCAACAAGAGCCTGATCAGAAAACGCAAATGGAAAAAAATCTGAAGAATGAGATATACATTGGCACTTTGAATAACTTTGGTGTGTCACTTAGAATTAAGAAGTCCACATGCAGGTATAAGGCTCTGCATATGCTCAGGGATGTGAACATACAATGGAAAGCTGTGAAAGGCCATGGAACCTGTACACTTCGATGCAAATTTGACTTATTTTTGCCTTTCATGACAATCAGGAAAAGAGAATAAGATTATTCAATAGGGATATACAGTCACAGATGACATGATCTTGCATATACACAATGATAAGGAATCCATGAAAAGCTACTAAAATTAACAAACAACTTTAGTAAGGTTGAATGATATAAAATTATTGTGCAAAAATCAATTTGTATTTTATATACTAACTCTAATCAAACCAAAAATAAAATTAAGAAAAAGTCACTTATGAGAGCATGAAAAGGACAACATGCTTAAAACTAAACCTAAGAAGGGTAGAATCCAGGTGTGGAGGTGTACATGACCTGTAAACCTAGGAATTGGAGGCTGAGGCAGGAGGGTCATGATTTCAATGCAGACTGAACTACACAGTGAGACACTGTTTCAAAAGAGCAAAACGATAGATAAGATAGATGGGTGGATAGACAGGTGATATAAAGATGGGTGAAAGGAGAAAAATTTACACTGGCCACTAGAAAATGTTAATGACAGAAAAAGTAAAGATGAATCCAACAGTAAGTATTGAAAGACAACATTGTTTAAAATGATTGTTGCACCTTAAAATCTACAGATTGAATGCAAACTTTACTAAAATTCCAGCTTATAGATGTTGAAAAATGTGAAAAACTTAGTTTAAAATTCATTTTGGCATGCAAGAAATACAGAATAGCAAAAACAAAAAAAATCCTGAAAAATAACAAAATTGAAGGAGTTGCACTTTTTTGTTTTAAAGCAGAATTCTCAGAATTAGATATTTAAGTATTTTGGTACATTAACACACTAATACTGTCTTTTTTCTTAATATATACCAGAAGAATTATTGGAAGCTATCTTAGAATGTAGCATAGAAATTCAAGCTATTGCTTAATTGTTATGTATTTTTTCTATAGTTGCATTTAATTATTTTATAAATTATCTTACAAATATGAACTTGGAAGTCTAGTCAATATAAAATTTTAGTTTGCTTTTTACCAGGAAGCGTTGTTGTTTAATCTATAGCTATTTCATTAAAAAAGTCAGCTACTGTTATCTCTCATCTGTCCATATCTTGAAGAATATTCCTAAAGATAACTCCGTCTATAAGAATTTATAACAAATTCCAAAAGTGATTGATATTATCTACTTACTACTATTTGCTTAACAAATTAATATATAATTGGAAATACGGTTTAGAAAGGTAATAACATTAAGCTTGCATACCTAAGTCCTATGGAAATTGCTCAGGGGTATTATACTTGTCACCGCCGGGCCCAGGATTTGATCACCAGGAAAGACACATGCATATGTCTTCGTGTGCGTGCGCACACAAACAGAGTCTATTTACCAATTTTTACTCTTTTCCTCAACAATTAATCTTTAATCTTCGTTTTTTTTCAAGTTAAAAACAAAATAACCCTGAAGGCACAGTAAAGTTTTAAAAAATGGAACTTTAGAACTCCTTGAATTCAAATATTTTACCTATATATTACCTGGAGAAAAGGTGCTGTATAATTTGTGTACTATCCAGGCATAGAGGCACACGCCTGAAATCCCAGAAATCTTGGAGGCTGACACAAGATAATTGAAAGCCCAGCCTGGGAAATTTAACAACTTAGTGAGAACCTGTCTCAGAATTAAAAATAAAAATAGGCTAGGGATATAGCTCCGTGTGAAGGCCCTGAGCTTTATTCCCAGTACTACAATAAAACAAATAGAAAATACCTTACATATCATGCTTCAAATCTGATGACCTATCATTTATATAGTCATAGTCTTTCAGAATGGATAATGCAGCTTACTTGACTGGGGTGAAATAGTTTTTTGATAATCATTTTTTATATCTTTAACTCCTTGTTGATGTAATTATAAACGAATAGATGTTTCTCTATTTCCTCATTTTGGGGAAAATTTATAATAAGAATACTAACATTAAGAATAATGTTGCTTAGTCTCTTAAAGCATGTATTTATGGCACTTTCATATGAAAAATACTAAGTGGCGCTTAGTCTTTTGTGTCTGGTCAGGGTAAGAAGAGTTATGATGGATGAGTAGGAAAGGGAAGAAACACAGAGGGGGAAGGAGGGAAGGTAGGAGGGAGAAAACCAGAGGCCAAATGTGATACGTCCAGGCACAACTCTTCAAGTGGTATGTCATCACATATTACTGAATTTGTAGTTTCTGTATATTCAAAAATAAATAAAAGCTTAAAAATACCTCAACTAGTTTCAAAGGGCAACAAAGCAAAACGTGATTCCAAAATTTGAAGTCTGCCAAAAAGGAAAATCAAAGGTAAATATGTAAAATGAACATAAATGCAATGCTGTAAACAAATGGCGTCAGTGAACCCTAATCATACATGGACTAACAGGTAAATTGGGTTAATTTGAGAAATTTATAATTGGCTTAAATCTTTAATATAACATACATTATATTGCATTAAAATGAAATAGGGAGACAAAAAAAGAATGCTAACCCATTTTTAAAAGGCACTCCTTGCGAACGTAACTTAAAACCCGGAGCTGGAAAATTATAACCCATGAAAGGATGCCCATGTAGAGATCTTCTTATAGTTTTTAAGGCTGTCACTTTCATCTCTATCACCTGATTAATAATATCAACAGTCATTGAGTATTCATTTTCCTTCCTATTTCTAAATTGGGTAAATCTCTCTTTACTTGTAACTATCTTCAAAGGGAGAAAAAGCACTATAAAGGTTGTAATAATAAGTAAAAACTTGAATACAAATATATTTTACTCGTAATATCTATATCCCCATGTCAAGGCTGAGCTTTGAGTTTACAGTAAATTTTCTAAAAAGTTTTTCACCTCTTCCATTCAACTCAGACACACAAGGAAATGGATTCTGGAGCTACAATGTAACAGTTCAAATCTTAGCTCTGCTATTTCACACGGTTTGTGAATTATATAGGTTATTTAAATGCTTAGTGCCTCAATTTCTTCAACTACAAAGTGAGACTATCAAAAATGTCAAATCTATATGGTTGTTCAAGAGATAAAGTGAATTGGTTTATGTACAATGCTTAGAATAATGTCTTCCATATCATGGTATATAATTATTATAATTTACATTTCACTCGCTTTTGCCTTGCAAAAGAAATTGGGAAGAATTGATTCAATACTTTCTTCGTCAATGTGTAGGAATAAAAAGCAAAATAATTTGATTTGATTCTGAACTCTTTGGCTTGAGTCCAACTAGAACCTGGCTACTATTAGGAAATATCTGTTCTTTGTTTTGTCCAGATTTGTTTTTCATTTACGTAAAAAAATACTTCCTTTTCCGTATAATTATGTTTTATCTTGTTTCACGTTGGTACATATTTTATCTCCTCTGATTTACTGTGAAATATAATGTGAAATTTAATTCTAAGAAATTATTATTTCTATCATCTATACTTGCAAGAATTAATTAGTAGAAATAGAGTAAAAATACATGTAATTAGGAAGTTTTTCACATGCATATTAGCCTCCTTCTCAGAATTCTGTACTCTAGTCCACACATGTTCATGGCAGAATGTATGATCTGACAATAATCAGGTTATCTAAGTAGGAACAGGATTATTTGAGTTGATGGATATATTTATTTAACTGGCATTTATTGAATGATTATTATAATTCATACTTCCTCCAAAACTAATTTTGCTAATACATTCAGTCTCAAAACTTGAGATTGACATATTTTAGAATAATTCATTTATTATAAATTAAATTATAAGTAACAAATTAATTACACAATTAAACCAAATAAGATATTTAAGGGGAGGTAATACCCTATACTGAGGAAGATGATTGAAAATCCATCCAACATACTAACTGTAAACAATAAATTGTTTAAGTGTGTCTTGGTGGTACTAGTACTTCAATTTTTTAGAGAAATATCTTTTCTTTACCATATATGGGAGAAGAAGCCCCAAGCTATTGTTTTCTTACAGATTAAATCACTACTTTGTGCTTTCCTCCAAATCAGATGGTCCAGGACTATGATACCTAGGATTCCAAGAGTGAGTGTGCTAACAGGCAAACTCATTACAAAATATAAATTACATTTATGTAGTTAAATAGAGCGTATTGCCTTTATCATAAGTATTTGCCTGTTATTTTCTACCCCTCTTATTTTTCTTGATATTTCTGGATACTATTCAAGTAGAATAATCAAGTCCTTTTACCTTCTGGACTTCCATTTCCTTGTTTGTAAAATATCTTCATTTTCTCTCCAGTTCTTAGAATTGGGTTCTATTCTCATTCAGCCTTATTCTAGACTTAATGTACATTCACAGTAGAAATGACTTAAAACAAGATACTTCATTATTGAACTGAATTAATAATGCAAACAGGTGTAGGAAAATGAACCTACTGTGAAAACTAAATCTCTTTAGCCATATGATACAGAATATCTTAAACTTTTACATCATCAGAAAGTTCTCACATTTTTGAAAATAATAATAAAGTAATTACAGTATGAATAGATATTCTATATAAAATTTGTCTTGCTTAGATTACCAAGAAGAAATGTATAAGAAATGTCATATTGATAAGTGTGTGTAGGGAGACTGAAGATGTTCCTTTGCTTTGTGCTCATGATTACTCTAACAGATGCACTGTATGCAATACCTTATCACTTACACAACTTAAAGCAATAACAATATTTTGAAGTACTATACACATTCTTAAATGACATGCCTTTGAAGGTTCTAAACTTCCATTGAAAATACTGATTCTTAATCAAGACGCAGGGTGGCGCTGCAGGCTAAGATTGTGGGAGAGCTCTTAAAAGCTTTCCTTATACATTCTTGTCGCAAGAAGGAATCAAACACAAAGACAAGAAGCTTTGCAAGCGGTGCTGCAGACTTACGGGTTTGCATCAGGATATCTAAACGAATTTAAGATTAAAAGCAATGTTGTGATAAGTTCCTCCAAGCAAGAAAACCGTGTCTCCAGTGTCTTTTGTGTCCTGAAGAAATTGGATATAAGCAACATGGAGGAGCTAGAGAGAATTCAGCCACACAGGCAAGTACTAGCCTTCATTTTGACGGTGTTTTTCTCTCAGGTTAGCCCAGAACCTATCCGTTATTCTGTACTGGAGGAAACAGAGAGAGGCTCTTTTGTAGCCCACCTGTCCAAGGACCTGGGCCTGGGAAGTGGGGAACTGGCTGCTCGGTCCGCCCGGGTGGTGTCAGACGATTTCAAGCAGCCTTTGCTGCTGGATGCTCAGAGTGGAGATTTGCTTTTGAGAGAGAAACTCGATCGGGAAGAGCTGTGTGGCTCTACAGAGCCTTGTGTGCTGCATTTTCAAGTGTTCCTCGAAAAGCCAGTGCAATTTTTTCAAGGAGAATTATGGATCCAGGATATAAATGATCATTCTCC
>PVKB01008299.1:0-18460 GCA_004027205.1 Ctenodactylus gundi | reverse complement strand
GGGGGGGGGGGCTCGGCTGTCCAGTTCCACGACAGGGCGGGTCGGCACGGCCCGAGGAAAGATCGCATTTGCGTATGAAAGGACGCGGCTGGGAACAATGCACCGGGAACAGCGAGCCGCCGGCTCACGGTGGCCTTGGTGACGCTTGACATTTCCGTGAAATGAATTGAGCGCAGAAACCCAACAATTCAAAGCCTCGTGCCAAACAGCTCAGGCGAGTGGAAGGGGTGGGAGGGACCACAAAGGAGCGTCCCGAAATAGCCACGTCCCCGCTGTCGTCGTCCCCGGGCGGGCGCGGGGAGGAGAGTCGGCCAGAGGGCTTCGTGGGCGCGGAACAAAGGTAGGAAGGCTGTGAGGTGAGAGAAAGGACTCGTGGGCTGCGGCTGGGGTGGGAGTGTGCCGTGCGTGTGTGCGCGTGCGTGCTGGGAATCGCACCCAGGCCCTTCGCGCTGAGCCACCTCCCAAATCCTTCTGTTTACTTTTTAATTTTGGTACACAGTCTTGTGAAGCCACTACGTGGCCTAGGCTCACCTCCAGCTTACAGTCCTCCTGCCTCTGCCTCCCGGAGGGGTCCAGATCTGTGCCACCACGGCCAACACGCTCAGCAACCAAAAGTCAGGGGGCTCTCTCACAGTCTCCTACAACCTGCTAGTTCAGGCCGACCCTCCCCGTCTTGGGGGAAAGGGTCACCAGCCAGGCACCGAGGCTCCCGGTGTCCTGCGGCCTCTGGATTGCCCCTGGTAAGGATGCCCACTGGCTCAGAAGCCAGACTGCTTGGGCTCTGGGTTCAGATGCCAACTCTCCCATTGTCTGTTCAGGTGACCCGGGGCACACTTGCTCCTCAGAGTCCTCCTCTGTGCAGCGGAGTGACAGGAACGCATGCCCCTGTGGCAGATGGGGGGCACGGTGACTTCCAAACCGATCGGACTTGGAGCAGTGCATGGCCCGTCCCCAGGACAGTCCCACCTCCGGAGCTCGTTGTTCATTCGCTCCAGAACTCACCAGGGGATCACACACATTTTTCTTGCGGATGTTCCCTAGACCGCTTCCATTTTCCTGGGCTAATCTGAACCTTTGAGCCTGTGTGGCATCACCCCTAATCTTTGCAGCGCATGATTAGTACCCGAAATGCACAAAGTGCAGGACTGCAGGAACAGCGTCCCAGGTGGGTCCTGCAGGGCCCACGATCTCCCGTGGAACTGAAGCAAGCGCCCAGTACCACAACATCTGTCAAAATGCAACAAGGGCTGGGTTTGGCGCCTTCTGGAGCCAATGAGTACGGAGATCTGACTGTGCTCCGAGGTGGTGGATGGGCATGAATGTTGTTAATAGCAATATTTCATCATACTCCAAGATGCCTGTCTGTCTGTCCCTGCTGCCCCTTCCCGCAGGACTGTCTCAGCCCACCACCCCCCTTCATTCTTGTCCCTGCCTTGTTTCCCTGTCCAGCAGCCAGGGTGATGGACAGCTGGGCAAGTTGGGGCTCCTGCTCTGGGCCATCTCCAAGCCCCATGTCAGAGGCCTGTGAGGAAGTCCCTGTCCCCTCCTCTTAGACCATTCTTTGTCCTGGGCACCTCACTTTGAAGGCTGCAGTGAATTAAAAAATAAATAAATAAATAAAAGCATCTCCTCAAAATTCATATCTACCCAGAGCCACATACTGGGACCTTATTTGGAAATAGGGTCTTTGGAGATGTACCCATGTTAAGGTCATCCTGGAGTAGGGTGGACCCTGACCTAGTGACTGGTGTCCTTGTGAGGACACAGGGACAGAGATAGATAGTACATGATCTACAATGGTTTGACTTCTGGTTTTTTGACTTTATCATGTTGTAAGAGGGGACTAGATTCTCAGTGCCTGGCTTGGGATCTTTTTCCTGTTTCTGTTTTTCACTTTCAAGATAGTATTCCATAAATTCCAAGAGATTTTCAACTCTTTAGTGTAAAGCAGACTTTGTGTGAGATGGTTTTACCCCAGTGAAATCTGTTGCAAGGGCTCTCTGAGCAGGTTTAAGGACGGCCAGGCTGAGCGGTGATTTTCAGAGGGTATGTTGATTAGGATTCTCTAAGGGAATAGAATTAATAGAAGAAATATATGGAATTACAAAACAGAAATTGTTAGGTAGGCTTACAGGATGAGAGGTGGGACGGTCCACAGTGGCCATCTGCACACTGAAGAGCCCATGAAGCAAGTAGCTGCTCCATCCAAGGAGCTGGAACCCACAGAACAAGCGGGATCAGGGATGCAGAGATCAAAGGAAGGCCCGGAAGCTCTGGAGAGTCGCTGGTTCAAGTCTGAATTGCAAGAAACTGGGTCTGATGTCCACAGGCAACAGCGGCAGCAAAAGCTGGGGCAGTTTTCCAAACACAGGCCCACTTCCTCCTTCTTTCATCCCACCTGGGCAGCAAGCCTATTGGATGGTGCCACCCACAATCAGAATAAGTCTTCACCTTTGGTTTGCTAGACTACATGCCAATCATCTCTGGAACCACCCCCACCGACACGCTCAGACGTGTGCTTTACTAATCTGAGGAGTGTTTAAGCTACTTACATTGGAAATCACAATTCAAGACGACAGTAGGGAGAGTCTATTAAGCGCATTGCTAACTTAGGGTATTTTCAACTTCAGGTGAGTTTATCACCTGAAGTCGTAAGTGGAGGAGGATCTATACGGAGAAGGTGAGTGACCACGTGACAGCAGAGGTAGGGGTGGAGTGACATGTCCATGAGCCTGGGAACACCAGGGATTGTAAGCCCCACCTGAAACTGGAAGAGGCCAGAAAGAATTCCCCCCACAGCCTCCACAGGGGCACAGCCTTGCTGGCACTGTGATTTCAGATTCCTGGCCTCCCGAACAGTGGAAACATACATATTCTGCTGTCTTAAGCTACTCAATTTGTGGCAATTTGTGACAGTGGCCCCAAGACATCAATCCAGAGGCCATGTCCGGAACTCCAGAGCTCCTGCACCCCTCACTAAACACATTTACAATAAAATTACAAATGGTGAGCCAGGTAGCTGTTGACTAGTGGTCCTGATGTGGCAACGGAAGATGTCCAGTTAAGCTTGTAGCAACCGCAATTCGGCCATTTTCTCTCCATGTTTCCCAGCCTTTCCTGAGTCTCCAATCTCTGCTTTGGCCTTAGAAACATGAAATTCCAAGGCCCAATGCCACGACGACACCTGGCAGGACCCTCACAGCCACTTATCTGCCTCTGCTCCTGGCCCGAAGATGTCCCTGCAGGCAGCAGAGGTCACACACCGTCTCTGGTCTAAGGGGAGCGAGGCCCACCCCAATGGGCTCTGTTCAGCATTACCGGGGCCCCTAGCACGTGACTTGCCTCCCCTCGCTCTGAGCTCTTGTCAGGTGACACACCTGTGCACAGATGACAGTAAAGCCCTGTGCTGTGCCACCTTCTCCTGTCCTCCTCCGAGCTCCAGCATGACTTAGAGATGAGGACATTCAGAGAACAAAGATCCCAAGCCTGACCTGGGGTAGGTCCCATCCCAGCATGCCTGCCTCTGGCAGTCCCTGCTCCGCAGCCCTCTCTGTCTGGTGTCACTGCCCTCTTTATGACTGCTGCCACCAAGAGTCCCTTCCACTTTGGGCCACTCAACACCGACGGCATCCCAAGACTTCCCTGCGGCAGAGATGCTCCCAAGACCCACCCTTCTGCAGAAGTGACAGCCACAGACTCAAGCCTCCATTAGCACTCGTGCTCCCCAGGGAGCCCACAGACCCCACCTGTGCCCTGAGTCACAGGCAGCTTCCTCGTGGAACAGATGGGGCACTTCTACCTACAAGAGGGCCACGTCTTCAGCCCCTGGCGGCAAGGGTGGAGGTGTTTTTTCCTGTTCTCTGGAGACCAGGCTGTGCCACATGATAGAGCACAATAGGTACGTGGACAAGGTTAAAAGCAGATTCCTGATACTAGGGAAGGCTGAGGCAGCAGGTTGACAGACTGGGCAAATTAGCAACTTGCACAAAATTTTAAAAGAAACTTTTTTTTTTTTTTTTTTGAGACAGGGTCTCACTCTGTGGTCCAGGCTGGTACTGAATTCACTTCAGAGCCCAGGCTGGCCTTCTCACAGCAATCCTCCTGTCTCAGCCTCCCGAGTGCTGGGATTATAGGCGTGCGCCACCACGCCCAGCTGGGAAATTGAACTCGGGTACTTAGCACTTGGCTTAGTGCTTGCTCAAGCACTTTAACCGCTGAGCCATTCCTCCAGCCCCGAAACGTTTTTTTTTTTTTTTTTTTTTTTTTTTTTTTTTTTTTAAAGGCTAGGACGTAACTCAGTTCAAAGGCTCTGGGTTCAATCCTTAGTACCAAAACAACAAAAAAACAAATCAAACCAAAGGGGAAAAAAAACACACAGGGAACTTTGACACATGCCATTACGCACAACAAAGGACACAGGAAAAGACACTCCCAGCCAGGGCGCTGAGCCCAGCGTGGCTGGCGTGGCTGGCGTGGCTTCCCATACTCCCGGCTCAAGCTCCATTTTTTGGGACTACCTTTTTGCAGCAGGGCTCAGGCCTAGTGCTGACATCGCCCTGGTCTCACTCCCCAGATTCTCCTACCGCCTGCGACAGAAACGCTCTGAGCCCATGAACTCCGCCCACCACACGGGGTATAGACCTGGGAGGGCGACCGTCACCCCACAGAGGGGATCCCCAGAGGGTGCCCCGGTTGACCTGCCCTCTCTCTTCTTCTCCCCTCCTGTTTTCAGTACCTTGCGCCCTACATCCATCCGTGGGCTCTGGATCCTCCCCCACCGCATCTGCCCGCTGACAGAGCGGAGGGGAACCCCGCGTCAGGGAGCAGGGCACGTGAGGCTGCACCCATTGCGCGGGCAGGAAGGGGGTGATGGGCTCAGCAGGAGGGGCACAGAGGGAAAGCGCACTCAATTGCTCACCTGGGGACATCACCATGGCCCAGGACCCGGCCTCATCCGTGAAGGAACAGTTGAACGTCTCCTCCGTGTGTCCACCTGTCAAGCCGAGAAGCCGCACCTCGTCACAGTGGTCGTGGGTGGCGGCCGGGCCCTGGAGCCCTGTGCTGTGCCACTTTCTTGTCTCTTGGAAGAGCGGGTACAGGTAACCAGGCGTGACAACACGGGCCTGCCATCCCACTGCTCCTGGAAGCTGAGGCAGGAGCATCACAAGCTGGAGCCCAGCCTGGGAAACTCAGCGACATCAAGAGAACCTGTCCCAAAATAAAGAACAAAATAGGGCAGCGTGAAGACTCTGGGTTTCATCTATAGTATATAAAAAAAAAAAGGGTTTAGGAGCCATAGCGCTCCGATATCTTGGGTGCTGATCGTTCCGGAGTTCTAAGACTTTCACATCTACTTCATGTAACTTTCAACTTCTCCTTTGTAGCTAAGAATTAGCCCCGAGGTAATTGCCTAAATCCTGCTGATGAAAATCAATACGGAGTAAATGAAACACAGAGCTGACTTGCCAGGGAATGTGGTTTTTGTTGCCATTGCGTCCTGTGATGACCAAGCAAATACTTTATCTTCCCGGCTTCGAGTCCGGGCTGCTGGACGGAGCAGAAAGGTGCAATTATAGGACTTGTTCGTCAAAAAGATTAAGGGAACTGGAGAATGGGAATTGGTTTGCAACCCTTCTGGAAATTACATCCACGTGACCCCGAGGCCTGCATTTTTCATGTTTCAGTCTGCGAGGTTCTAGAATGACCGCGCTTTCCTCCCGACTCCGGGCTTCATAAATCCATGGATCTGAATAAGAGAGGTGGTGCTGAAGGAGCCGGGCCCGACCCTCCTCATCCTCCTCATCCCTAATGCAACGCCGGCCTGGGAGCAAGGCTTGTTTTCCTGTGCTGGTGTGTTGCCTGGGATACGGCACCCGGTCCTCAGGATCTGAATGAACGGGCCTGGTTTCCGAGGTTTCTGGGCATTTCATAATTTAAAATGTGCTTGGATTTTGCAGCCCAGCCCGCCGGCCCATCTTCCCCACAACGCTTCAGGGCCTGTAATGAACATAAATAAACCCACTCTGCCGGGTTCCAGCTGCTTCTGGGGAAAGAAGTCAGAGTGTTGGGAGGATCAGAGGATTCACGATTCACCCTGCAGGATCAGGGACTTTTACAAAGCGTACAGTCCCCTGACCTCTGCTCTAAGGGAGGCAGGTGTCACCGAAGTCCCCTGGGAGCTGTGGGGCACACCTTGACTACGCATCTGCTCAAGTCTCCAGCCAAGGCAACTGAGGCCGGGGGTCGAAGACCCCAGCACTAACACCTGGGCAGCGCAGGGTTGCTGGGAGCAGAGCTCTGACAGGCCAAATCTGGACCCCACGTCCATTCCTGAGCCAGGGCATGAGGTTAACCATCCCCGAGGAAAGGAGGGAGGGCCCCCATCCTGGAGAGTACCGGGATGGGGCGGCTCCTGAGGAAGAGATGAATGGTGACAGCCAAAGGCAGCACTGCCAACCCTGCTGGGTGACACCCACCCCCACAGAGATGCCCAAGGCCCGTGCATTGACTGGGGCTCAGACACAGCCAGGACCTGACCCAGAGATGCCCAGAGCCTTCCAGAACCTCAACCATCTTATCTCCCTGCTCAGTAGGAAAACCATGACAGTGCAGAGGGCCTGGGGGAGGGTCTCCTGGGGAGGAGATGGGGACAGATGTGGAGGGTCAGCTCTGAGAAAAGGCAGGGTCCTCAGGCTGGGAGAAGGGCGGGAGGAGGTGACCAGGACCTCAAGCCAAGACCCCCAGAATGGATGATTGGTACATAAAAAGTACAAGGAAGACCCTGTGAAGACTGAACAGGTACATGAAAAAGTGCCCCAAGCCAGCCAGGTGATCTTGACACGTGTCTACACCCACTGCACCCCACTGGCTCAGAATCCACAGACCACCTGATATTCATGTTCCCTTGATGCCTTTTCCAGCTGGGCCCTGGAATTTCCTGATTCAGGACAACAGGGCACTGAGAGTTTTTTTTTTAAATGGCAGAATTGTGAAGCTAATTAGGCCATTACTCTTCAAAGATTTAATTTGCTTTGATGGGCCAATCTATAATCATATTTCCAAACAGCTTCTATTTAATTACTGCACAAAATAAATGAGATTCTTAAGCCATTTGTGCCTGATAAACTCACTGCCACCATCTGAATGTTTGTTGAGATGCCCACGCCCAACCCCAAGGGGGAGCAGTAGGAGGTGAGCCTCTGGGAGGCCATTACGTCCTGGGGGTGGACGCTTACCAATGGGATCAGTGCCCTTAAAAGAGGCCAGGGAGCTGGCCCCAGGGCTCAGGCCTGTAACCCCCACACTGTGGGAGCCTGAGGCAGGAGGATCCGAAGTTTGAGCCCAGCATAGGGATTTAGCAAGGCCTTGCCTCAAAATAAAAAATCAAAAATGGTCTGGGGATGTGGCTCAGTGTGAAGGTTCTGAGTCCCCAGTACTCTAAAACAAAAACAACGCTGAACAAAAGGTCAACAGGGACTTGTTTGTCCCCTACAGGCAGGTGGGGGCATCTCGAGAAGGTGCCATCTATGAGAAAACGGGCCTGGCTAGCTATGGAATTGGCCAGTACCAAAATACTGAACTTTCCAGCCTCGGGAACTGGGAGTGGGAGAGAGGTGCCAGTTGTTTATAAGTCCCCAGACTACGGCATGTGATATAAGCTCCCAGACTGTGGAACGTGGTATAAGCTCCCTGAACTAAGATACTTCCTGACTTGGCTTCTGAGACACAGACAGACACAGGGGACATGTGCTTTTACCCCGGGAGGGTGATGGATGGGGGAGGAGAGGCCTGGACTCTCAGGCTGGTGCTGACCTCAGGCAGCTCTGGTCCTCAGTGGAGACCACAGCAGGAAGGATGGAGAGGAAGATTTGGCCAGCTTCCCTCCCCGTGGAGGCCAACAGGTATTCCCAGGGAGACACCCTCGCTAGGATGGGTGTCCTTAGAGGAAAGTCTGTTCCTGTTGTTATTTTACTTTTGTCTGTGGTACTGGGGATAGAGCCCAGCGTCTTCCCACTGAGCTACATCCCAGCCCATTTTTATTTTTGATTTGGAGACAGGGTTTCGTAACTAAGTTGCACTGGCTGGGTTTGAATTTGTGATCCTCCTGCCTCAGCCTCGGGAATTCCAGGCAGCTGAGGACAGGGATTTATCTATTTATTGCCCTCGCTTTAGTTGGGACTCAGGAGATACCCGGGGAGTAGACGACGTGGGACGACTGCACTGAAATCTGGCCCAAGTTTGTTGCAGGAGCAAATTACCTGCTAATTGAAGCCCATCACCTTCAGCATGGCCAGGTCACCCAGCAAGTCCCTGTCTCAAGCCACCAGGACAGCTGGTACTGGACTGCCCAGAGCGTCCCCCTTTTTTGGGGGCTGGTATCCTGGTGTCTATTCTGACGAGTGTGATAGGTTGAGTTGCATCCCCTCAGGATTAATATTTGAAGCTGGGCACAGTATTTCATGCTGTAATCCCAGCCCTGGGGAAGCTGCGACAGGGGGATTGCAAGTTCAAGGCCAGCCAGGGCTACATAGCAAGAATCAGTCTCAAAAAAGTACAATAAAATCACACTTAAAAACTTGATATATAAGCAGCAGTGCCTTAGTACATGACTGTATGTGGAAACTAGTCAAGACGAGTTCATACTAAAGTAGGGAGAGTCCCTGACCCCATATTAGAAGTCATACACTTATTTTTTAAAAAGACAAGGAGGCGGGGGACTGCAACCGGCCTGGTGGTGCACATCTATAATCTCAGCACTCTGGGAGGCTGAGGCAGGAGGAGGGTCACAAGTTTAAGCCTAGCCTGGGCAAGTTGGCACCTTAGCAAAGGCCCTGGGTTCAATCCTCAGTACCACAACATCCCCCACGCGTGACTTCTTCAGCCCCCCTGTTTATGGTATGTTCTCGAGGCCTAGGAAACCGCCTTGGTAGGAGTGTCCCGCCCAGCACCCTCACTTGCCTCACCAGGAAGCCCAGTCCAGGAACTGTGACTCCCACCAGCACAGTGTGACTCGGAGGGTCTCCCACCTGGGAGATTTACCCCTGGGAAACCTCCCCCGGCTCCTTCTACACCTGTGAGCTGCCACAGAGGGGCCCAACCACTGTTGGTTTTTTTTTTTTTTCGAGGTTTAATGTATTCAGAAGTTTTTTCTGTGGCTTGCAACACGGCCCCCCTTGCCAAAGCCAACACCACAGAGGTGACCCAGTGGCACAGGTCTCTGGGCAGGGAAGGGCAGGGCCAGGGCGAAACCCTCCCCACCTTGACATCCAACCATACATGCCGTCCAGCTAATCTGGATCCTAAATTTGATTCGGGACTGCTGTGGCAAAATAAATGAGCGACTTAACACAGGGGACCGGTGGGCCAGGGCCGCCCCTGCCCTCCCTGGCCAGGTGAGGGTTCTGGCAGGAACAGGGGCTGTGGGTGCAGAGAGGAGGGGGCACTCATTGATAGGAGAGGTGGCAGGGGGAGAACGGACAGAGCTGGTGCCACCAGCCGTCCTGGTTTATCTGGGACTCTCCCGATTTTAGCAAAGTCCTGGGGTGGGCTGGAACCCCCTAGAGAGCGTGGGTGGTCACTTCTCTGAGGTGGCACCCTGGGGACTATTTGTGGCTGGGTTGGAGAAAGCAGGACAAGACAGCAGAGGCTCGAAGGTGGGGCAGGATGCCCAGGTGTCTCCTGGCTGGGGACAAAGTGTGAATCTCGAGCCTACTTTTGTGTGTTTTGTTTTTGCAGTACTGAGGATTGAGCCCAGGAACTTTGCCCTGAGCTACATCCCCAGGCCTTTGGCCGGTTTTGATTTTGAGACAGGGTCTTACTAAGCTGCCCAGGCTGGGCTCAAGCTTGCAATCCTCCTGCCTCAGCCTGTCGGGATTAATGGGCGAGTCCCAGCCGCGTGGTGTTTTCTGATGTCCCAACGCCTCCCCGAGTGTCTGCCTGTGGGCAGGGGTGAGGTGAGACACTCAGCACCCCCTTTTTATTTGAAGAAGATGTTACAGATGGCGGGGCAGCTGCCACCTGGGACGGAAACACGGATCTGTGAGCAGTTCGCTTTCCAGCTGCTCCCAAGAAAAAGTGCCGGGTGGGTTACGCAGGTTCTCAGGGCCACTCGTAGTGGCTCGCTTCTCTCATAGGGAAAGTCACACGCATCTCTGAAGTCACCAGCCGGCACTGCAGCCCAGGAAAGAAGCCGCACACTGGCCGAGCTCTTTGTGAAGCTGTCTCCGGGGGTAAAATGAGAAACGGCTGTGGCAGCAGAGATAAATAACACCGCTAAGAGGACAGTCCCTTCCGCCACCTCCGCGTGGCTACTGAGGGGTTCGAGGCCTCAGATGTGCATCTGGGGGCTCCTGGGGAGCTTCTGAGGGGACGCCAACTCAGGCTAAGGATGCCATCACTGGGATTTTGAAAACTCAGGTGAGCTACAAATTATACCGATAAACACCTCCTCAAAGCTGGGCGCAGTGACACACACCTGTCACCCCCTGAACCCTAGGAGGCCGAGACAGGAGAATTGCCAATTTAAACCTACCCAGGATGAGCCAGCGAGACCCCATCTCCAAGGAAACCATGAAAAGGGGCCCAGGAGAAGCTCAGCACAGAGGGCCTGGGTTGGAGTCCGGCCAGGCAGAACCAAACAAGGCAACATTTAAGCACCGAAGCCTTTCTCCGGCTGCCGTGTTTCACAGGAAGTGACCCAAGGTGGAAGAGTGACAACTCTACACAGGCCGCCAGAGGCCGCCTTCCACGATGGAGGGCCCTGTCTGTGTCATGGCGATGAGACCCGCCTGCGTGGATGGGGCACAGCCCGCTGGTACTGCCCCTTCGGCTTTGAGCTGGCTGCTGCAAGGGGACCCTGTGGCCTCTGCAGCCCTGCATGAAGCTGGTATCTCCGACCCTGGCTTGGGACACAGACAGCACCCTTGCCTTGCAGCTACAGAAAAAAGTGGTCCAACTGGTTTCTGATGCTAGGCAAACTGGAGACCTCAGCGGGTTCAGCTGCCGCCTGTCCAGCCCTGAGCTGTCCCAGGAAGGGACAGGACTCTCCTGGAGCCTCCAGGCGGGGAAGGAAACAGCAGCCCCTGGGCCCAGCTGTCTCTGCCAGGTCGTTATAGGCAAAGATTCGACTTCACCAAGGCTCAAGCCCCCTTGGTGATGTCATCTGCCTTGATGATGTCACCTGCCTCTCTGGGCTGTCATGGGGACCGACTGGCTCATTGGTTTTCTGGAGCTACCTCAAGCAAAGGACCACACCTGGAGGGTAGCTGAGCCCAGCAATGCACACCTGTCATCCCACCTCTCTGGGAGGCTGAGGCAGGAGGATCATAAATTTGAGCCCAGCCTGGGCAACTTAGCAACTGGGTGACAGATGCCCTGTAAATCAAAACCAAAAAGGGCTGAAGATGTAGCTCCAGGTGAAGGCCTTGGGCACAGCCTGCAGGACCACGAAAGTGAATAAATGATTACCTCCTCCCACTTCCGGGTGCTAGAAGTCTGAAGTCTTGTCCCTGCTACAGCTGGTCTCCTTGGCTGATAGGTGCCACCTTTTCTCGGGGGTGCCGCAGTCTCTGTACATACGTGTGTCCTAATTTTCTCTTGTTACAAAGACCTGGGTCCTGTTGGATAAGGGCCCACCGCAGTGACCTTATTTTTCCTTAATTACCTCTCTAAAGACCCTGATCACGGTCACCTCCCGGGATTCTGTGCTCTGGTGTGTGGATGGTGGGCTTAATTCCACCTGGACCAAGGGAGAGGCCGCCTGGAGACCACCAGGACCAGGGAGGGGCATTAGCCAGTGGCGGTGAGCCAGAGACTCACCTTGGCAGCCCCGGGAGCATCGTGGAGCCAGAGCACGGCCTGCCTGAGCTGGCACCTGCCCCCCTCAGCCCTCCCTCCTGCCGGGCAGCACTGGGGGCTTTCCAGGCAGGGAATGACTCATCTGCAGCAGGAACCAGCTGGAATTTCTGCCGCTGCTCCGCTGCCCCGGAGCTGTTCCTTAGCTTTTGCTGAACTTCCTGCCAGGGGCTAATTGGGCCTCAAGGCAGGAACCCCTGAGTCGTACCCTCTGCCAGCGCTGCTCCCAGGAACGTCCCTAGAACCTGCCTCCGCCACCCAGCATCCTGGGTGCTGTTGACCTCCCGCTCCCCCCCCAGCGCCATCACCGGGTTGGAAGGGACAGTACCCTGGCAGGGGAGCTTAGGGTCCCCTCCCGTGCCTGAGTGCTTTTGGCCAGGGAGGCCACTTCCGTACCTCGACTTTTTCTAACTTGGGGGACATTTGCAGAGGCTCAGCCCTGCTAACAGAGGCTCCTAACAGCCGGAGAGTGAGAGATCCTGGGAGAAAGGCAAGAGCCAGGCCAGGAGCGATGGAACAGCGCCCCCCGGGTTTCCTGTCTCCTCGCAGGTGTTTCAAAGCCTTCCCTGTGTCCAGCCAGACTTTTCCACGCAAAGTCCTTTGGGCTCTTCCCGGCCCTTCCTCCCGCCCCACGTGAGTGTCCCTTCCTGCCACCTGGTCACACATTTTCTCCAAAGCCGTCAGCACGTGGGCAAGCGGGTTTCACAACTCCAACGCCCCCGGGATTTTCTTTTTTCTCTCCCGCGGACAATTGAGACGATGGTAGCCTTTCCCTGGGCAGGCC
Source organism: Ctenodactylus gundi (assembly GCA_004027205.1). Lineage (NCBI taxonomy): Eukaryota > Metazoa > Chordata > Mammalia > Rodentia > Ctenodactylidae > Ctenodactylus > Ctenodactylus gundi. The sequence goes on along the minus strand of PVKB01008299.1, from coordinate 5,823 downwards.
GGGTGTTATGTCCAGTCCTGGCACTTTGAGCAGGTGCGTGTTTCAGGGCTGCTCCCCGTGTGATGTAAAATTCGATACCGTCACCAGCACGTGCCCACGGGACCTAGAACTGGGTCCCTCACCTCCCTAAATGACACTCCCGAAGAACGGACACTTTGTCCCCTGAATGGCAGGTCACAAGAACTGTGAAGCCAGACTTCGAGGTGAAGTTTCAGGACCTGAATTGCACAGAATAAAATAAAATTCACCCCCCCCCATCCCCCACTCTGTCCTCGCCGGTGTCACGAAATTACTCTGATGTGGGGGTTGGGGAGATTTTGGCTTTTTTGTTTTGCTTTGTTTTTGATCCCGAAAATTGAGCCCCATTTCTTCCCACTGAACTACATCCCTAGCCCTTTTTTGGTGGTTTTGTTTGTTTCGAGACGAGGCCTCACCAAGTTGCTATGTTGCTCAGGACAGTTCACACCAGCAATCCTCCTGCCTCAGCCTACAGAGATGCTAGTGAGTACTGCCCCCTGGGTCCAGCCCTAGTAGGACCCCAGGGAAGGACCCAGCCCTGGGCAATGGGGGAGGAGAGACTCCAGGCAGGGACAGAATCGGCACCTGCCCGGACTGGAGCCAGCCTCTTCATGTCAGTCATCTGCGCCAGGATCCGGGGCAACCCTGCAGCTCTGGCCTCTAGCCCTGCACCCTGGTGTCAATGGAGCCCGAGTGGGCACAGTCTTGCCCAAGTCTGCACAGCACGACAGCGGCCCAGCCAGGCCTGTTCCCCATCCAGAGCTCCTCCCGCACCTCGCAGTCCCTGCCAAGGTTGTCCAGGCAAGTGGGCGACTCCCCGGGGCATCATGTTCTGGAGAGACCACAGGTGAGCAGGAGAGCAGGCTCCACTTAGCATCCCTGTCCCTCGAGGCAGCAGGCGCAGCTGGACGCCATCTGACTGGCTGTCATCGTTGTCATTGCCCTGGCAACAAGCCAAGGCTGACAACACGAGAGCCATCGCCATGGAAACCCTGAGTCAGGGCCGCACTCAGCAGAGCAGAGCCTGCTGGGGGCCTCTCGCCTGCCAACAGGAACGGGGGCACCGGCCCACAGCCTCTCCTTGGGACTCATTAGCAGAGCAGGGTCGGGGAGACAGGAAGAGGAAGGACTGGGGAACAGTGGAGAGGAAAGAGGAGGAGAAAGACAGACTACATGGGCTGCCACGGGCCTGGGGGCTGCAAGCCCAGACCCCAAGGCCGAGGGGTCTCTCCTGCCACGCAGGCGAGTCTGCCCCATGCTGGGCATCTGAGGCCAGAGCACGGCTGGGCCCTATGGGCAGCCTGGCACAGCCACACGGAACCAAGGAACCGCTGAGATACTTCCCGAGTGACTCCTCCTCTGCTTGAGTCAGGAGGGTGTCTGGGAAATTTTGGGACTTGCCAGGCTACACAATGGGCCTGACAGTTTCCCTGCCCATGAGCCTCTACGTAGCTCCCATGGTCCACTGGCCAAGGGGGAGGTGGTCCAACAGGCAACGGTGCCAGCCCCAGGTGTCCCCTTGGCCCACGGTCATGTGTGCTCTTCAGGCGTCCTGTAGCAGGCTCCCAGGCTAGCCCACACAGAGTCATTACCAATCACGCTCTGTTCCTTGTGCCCAGAGCCTGGCTTGTCCTGAGGTGAGAAGCCACACCAGACCCTCACTGCTGGGGGCAGCTGAGCGAGCCTCAAGCGTGGGGTGGGCCTGCCAGGATGCATCACCCTGACGTCCTGCTGGGCCACGCGGTGCGCAGCAGGCCCATCAACTCTGCGCACGCTTCTACCTCAGCCCTGGGTAGGCATCGGATCATCCATGGCCGCATTGTGTCCAAGAGGAAACGGCCTTCCTGGGGAGCAGGGTCTGGCGAAAGGCCGCTGCGGTGGTTTGGACCTTCACTATCCCCAAAGCCCTGGAGTAAAGGCTCAGTCCCAGGCTGGCACCACTGGAAGGTGGTGGAAATGCTCAACAGGCGGGTCTTAGTGGGAGGTCTTAGGTCACTGGAGGCGTGTCCGTGGGAGGAAAGCAAGGCCTACAGCCCTCTTCTTTCTCTCTCTCTGCTTCCTGGCTGCCACGAGGGCAGTAGCCTCCTCTACTACCTACCTCCCACCATGAAGGGGTGCCCCACCATGGGCCCAAGGCAACTAGACTAATCCACCATGCGCTAAGACTGTGAACCAGAGTAAACCTTTCCTCTTAGTAGGTTAATCAGTAACAGAAGGTGAACATGGCCACATGGCCTACAAGAGGAAACACTGGGCTTTGAACCAAGGACTTGGGGAGTGCAGAATAGTGTAGTTAGCCATCCTGCCACCCAGCATGGGCCAGGTGGCTGAGCCATCCATGGGGAGCTGCGATACCAAAAGAAACTAAACTACTTCTTCCTGAAATATTAAGAATTGTCAAGTTAAAGAAGTCAAAATGCAACCAGGTGTGGTAGTCCATACCTGTAATCCCAGCATTCTGAGAGGCTGAGGCAGGAGGATATCAAGTTCAAGTTCAGCCTGGGCAAATTAACAACTTGGCAGGATTTAAAATTTGTAAAGGGCGGAGGATATAGCTCAGTGCAAAGGCCCCAGATCCAATCTCTAGCACCACAGCCACAACAAAGCCAAAACTCAAGGATGTGCTTTCTTTTTTCCCGCACTTGCCCAATGAAAGGCAGCAATTCACACAGACAAATTTCTCCCCTTTCCCTTTCCTGCCTAAACCCAGGAGGAGTGGAACTTCTCCTCTGCCAGAGAAGTGGGAACCAGCTTTCCTACATTCCTATAGTTTTCCCACCTCTGAAGCCTAAACTTTCTTGATCCTTTGTCTAAGACCAGTGACCGTTGTTAAAATACTCTTCAAGACCGAGTCTCACTGGGTACGTTGGCACATGCTTGTAGTCCTGGCACTCTGAGAGGTTGAGACAGGAGGTTCACAGGTTTCAGCAGAGCCTGGGCACCCTAGTAATTTAGCAAGACCCTCTCTCCAAGAGCTGGGGGGATGTAGCTCAGTGCAAAGGCCTGGGGCTCTATGCCCTCCTTCCTGATCCCCCCAAATCGAAGACAGACTCCTAAGCCACTGCTCTGAGAGAGACTCCGGAGTGATGCTTCTCCTGCACGAAGCACGCAGCAAGTGCAATACATGGGCTGTGTTTTGCCCTTGTTAATCTGCCACTTGCTAACAAAAGTCTGTCCCACCTAGGAACTTTGAGGATTGAGCAAAGAAATGTTTTTCTCCCTTTGATACCATTCCTCTCGGTTGTCACAGGAACAGATCTGCGAGCATCACTGGAAGGTCAGAGAGTTGCAGAATACAAAGAACCTAGGAGGTAGATGCTTGGTAATCCTGAGCTAAGCCCTTCTCTCAACCATGTGGCTCCTGGTGTCTGGATGTGAAGAGGGTCATGGGCCATGGAACCCCAAGGGAGCCTGCATCCCAGCTTTAGGACTCAGCAGGGAGGGGCCCCTGCTGGATTCCTGAGCAGCTGACAAGAAGCTAATGGGATGCTGAGCCCTTTGCAAGTGGGCTCTCAGGAACAGGCTTTAGCGCCAGTCCTCCAGCACATCACCAAGGACATGGAAGAGGCTTTGGAAGGACAGCGGGGGAACGATGAGTTCTAACCTTCCCATCCTTGCGGACTGGGTGGTAGCCTTTAACTGAGGAGCTAATAAATCCAGGGGAGTGTCTGCTCAGAACTGTGGAGCTGTAGAGGCCACCTGGGCCTGGGAAAGCACCTGCTCCAGCGTTGAGTCCCTTGCCTCCTCTGCAGCCAGCACTATACCTCTCCCCGCAGTCTGGGCCCCGGCCCCGATGCTTCTCCAAGGTCAAACAAGTATGATTCCTGCAGAGTTATGGATGAATGAGGAGATGGGCATGCAATTTCTACAAGCTTTTCATTTGTCCAGCAGTTCTCTCTCTTTTCCATCATCTTCCCAAGGAGGCTTTTCTGGGCAGTTTTTAACTTAATTGCCTCACTGCCCCCGAAATCGAAGGCTAAGGCCTAAGATTGTGCTGGGTGGTGTTGAACTTACGACACTGTTGTGATAGCTAAGGCTCTTCCCCCCTCTTCTCCAAGAACCAATTTTGGTCCCTTGAGATGACATCCTCCCGACACCCCACTGAGGATGTAAGGCCCCACTGAGGATGTAAGGTTTAGTCAATGTACTGGGCTTGCATGTTGGAGGAAGGCCACCACCTGTTGGCCCACGTGACAGCTCCGTGATAGGTCTCAGCACTGGGTACCAGTTCAAAATCCCCTTACACCCAGTCTGCCCAGAAATTCACCCTGTGGAGCAGCGGACCTGGCAGGGAGGAACCAGGAGATGGGATGCGGAGGCTGCCCTTTCTGAGAGGGGACGAGAGGTATTCTTCAGAAAGCAGGCTGGCGGGTACCCGGAGCAGGCCTGAATCCTGGGAATTGTCAGGTACAGAGGGGACCCTGCCTCTCCGGAGCAGAGCTGTGGCAGGAAGATGGAGGAAGTGCTGTTGCTGTGGTCCTTTGGCATGAATGCTCCTTTCTCACCACCATCCAGACCCCTTTCCTGGCATATAAGCTCCTCCTAGGCTGGACCAATAACCAGAGGAGGCATTGGGAGCTGGAGTTGGATGGGACAGAGGTCGGTTGTGCTGGCTGGCTGCACTGGGCTAGTCTTCCAGCATATAAGATTTTTTTTTTTTTTTTCCACTTTGGGACAGGGCTTTGCTACATTGCTAAATTGCCCAGACTGGGCTCGGGCTTGGAATTCTCCTGCCTTAGCCTCTAAGAGTGCTGGGATTACAGACCTGCACTACCGGGCTCAGCTCAGGTAAGGTTCTTGTGATGGCCAAGCCACAGACAGAATTGGTCAGGGATGGACATGTCTGAGGGTTGGGATCTGGAATGCCCTGTCTGGAAGGTGATTGGATTGTGAGGCTTAATTGTGTCGTGTGGGTGAAGAACTGGGGTTTGCCCAGGAGGGGCAGATTGGTGAGGGTGTGGCCTGGAAAGCTATATTCTTGCCGCAGCTTCTCCCCAGTAGCTTTGCTTCCTGTCTTGCCAAGCTGTGAACAGCTTTTCTCTGCTAGACCCTCCACCGAGCCTTTCTGTTGTGCTGGCCAAATGGAGACGTCTGAAACGTGAACCAAGATAAGCCCTTCCTCCCCTAAGTAGGAAGCATTGGTGGTGGGGGGGGGGGGTCATGCCCGCTGGGTTAGTTCATTTTCTGTTGCTATCATGAAATACCTGAGGCTGAATGCTTTATAAAGAAAAGAGGTTTCTTAAATTCACAGGTCCGGAGGTAGAAAGTCCAAAAAGCATGGTGCCCATTCTGATGAGGGACCTCCAGTGACATCACCTCAGATGGCAGCAGGGTGGAACACACACAAGAAGGAGAGATCATGAAACTAACCAGCATGCCACAGGAAATACTTAATTCCTCCCAAACATAGCACTCCCAATGACCTACACACCTCACCCCAGGCCCCGTCTCTTAAAGATTCCACAGCATTCCTCAACATTCTCACACCAGGGACCAAGCTTCCGACACACAGCATGTGAACGCTTAGGGGACACACATCAGGCGTGTCCAAACCACAGCGCATGCCAGCCTGCATCTCTCTGGGTCTCAGTTTTGTGGCCGCTCCCCGGGACTTCCTTCAGATGGGCGAGATTCCTTGCCGATGCTGCCAATAGCGTGTTGGTGACCCTCAGACCCGCCAATACCTTGTCCATATTTCTTAGACCTTACTATAGCCACACAGGCCCCTGGGCTGGCAACTGTCGGCATCTGTATCTCAACAGGCTTGCTCAGCCACCAGAGCCCGTTCGACCCTACCCAGAAGTC
>PVKB01008298.1:0-18455 GCA_004027205.1 Ctenodactylus gundi | reverse complement strand
TGCCCAAGCCCAGGGCGGGAATGAGGTGACCATCGCTCAGCTTCACGTACTGTTGTTTGGAATCCATCGCGTGTTGCTCCTCTGGCTAAGCAGACACTACTGCTTCTTCTGCTGTCACAGGGCACAAGAATAACAGGAAATCCTAATCCAAATACTGATCCAATGTTTAACCAACGTCATGGGGGAGGAGGAAAGCTAAGTCAGTATTCAAAGTGTGACAAGAGGATTGGACCTGGTTCACGTGTATGAATGAAAAGTTTTACACATATTGTTCCTTAGGGCTAAAAGGTTACTATTCAATATGTTTCTCTTTCAAATCTTTTATGTAGTATTGTAAATTAATACAAAATAGGGCGAATAATTATTGAAAATTGGTTCAACTAGGAAACTGTGGACTCTTTGTTTTCCTTTATTTACTTTTTCATTATTCACTTTTCTGATAGGATGAATTCTCCCAATTATATATTTTGAAACACTTACTTTATACATTATAATAACGCACACACAAAGAAGTAAAGAAATGGCCATTGAATGTTTCTAAAAATCCTGGACATGAAGGCCCCAATAGGCCTCAATGTTATCATATTAGGGGACTTCAGTAACCCACTCCCACAAATAGACAGTTCAGTCAGACAAAAAAATCAATAAAAACATCACAGCTAAATTACTCCATGGAGCAAATGGACAATCCATTTCTACAAACTATTCAATCCAACATCAATATAATACACCCTTTTCTCAGCTGTACACAGGACTTTTTCCATAACAGGCCATATCCTTGAGCATAAGACGTGCTTAAATAAATTCAAAAGAATTGAAATTGTTCCCTGAATACTTTCAAATTATAGTAGAATAAAACTAGAAATTGACAGTTAAGTATCTACAGACACTATTCAAATAGAGATTAAATAATTCATTATTGAACAAGCAATGGATCACAGAAGAAACCAAGAAAGAAATCAAGAAGTGTCTAAAGTCAGATGACAATGGAAACACATCGTACCTGGAACTGTGGGACACAGTGAAGGAAGTTCTGGAGGCACATTTATAGCTATGAATGCCCATATGACAAAAGAAGACAACAAACACTAATTAAGAATCTCATACTACAGCTCAGAATCTTAGAGAAAGAGGAGTAGGACAAATCCGAAGGTTATAGGGAAAAGTTATAAGAATCGGAGCGTATGTAAATAAAATCAAAGATCAAGAGCAAAATCAAAATATAAATGAATCCAAAAGTTGGTTCTTTGAAAGGATAAATAAGATAGATAAACCTCTAGCCAAACTCACCAAAAGAAGAAGAGAAAAATCACATCAATGCAATTAGAAATCACCACATTGTTGAAATTAAGAGAACTATAGGAAAGTATTTCAAAAAATAATATTCCAATAAATTCATGAGCTCTGAAGAAGTGGATAAATATCTTAATGCATCTGATATGTCCAAGTTGGGCAAAGAAGACATAGAAACCCTGAATAGAGCAATAACCGGGGATGGAATTGAGGCAGTTATAAAGGATGTACCAACAGAGAAAAGCCCAGGACCTGAGGGATTCACTACAGAATTTTATCAGAACTGTTGAGAAGAGTTAGTGCCAATGCTCCTTAAACCCTTCCATGAAATGGAAAAAGAGGGAATACTGCTGAACTGCTTCCTGGAAGCCAGTATCATCTTGATCCCCAAACTTGATAAAGACTCAACAAAGAAAGAAAACTACAGGCCATAATCAACGTAGATGCAAAATATCCTCCATAACATATTTACAAATGGAATACAACAAATTCTTTAAACATATCATACACCACAACCAAGTTGGCTTCATCCCAGCAGTGCAAAGCTGGCTCAACGTAAGCAAATCAAAGTAATATACCACATTAACAAAAGCAAGGGCATAGTCTACATGATCATCTCAATAGATACAGAAAAAGCCTTTGACAAATTACAACATCTCTTCCTGATCAAAACTCTGAGGAAAATAGGTACAGAAGGTCCCTACCACAGGCTGATAAAAGCAATTTATGACAATCCCACAGCTCATATCATCCTAAACGGGGAAAAACCGAAAGCCTTTCTCCTCAAATCAGAAAAAAAGACGAGAGTGTCCACTCCCACCACTTCTATTTAACATTGTGCTTGATTCTTTAGCAGGAGCAATCAGACAAGAGAATGGAATAAAGAAAACACAGGAAAGAAAGAAGTCAAAATACCCTTATTTCCAGGTGACATAATTCTTTACATAGAGGACCCCCAAAACTCTACCAGAACGCTCTTAGACCTAATTAAAAAAATTCATCCAAGTTTCAGGATATAAAATCAATACGCAAAAATCAGTAGCATTCCTCTATAGCAACAATGAAAACACAAAGAGAGATCAGAAAAACAATCTCATTCACAGTTGCTTCAAAGAAAATTAATACATAGGAGTTGACCTAAAGGAGCTAGTGAAAGTCGTGTATACTGAAAACTGTAGTACTCTGAAAAAAAGAAATTGAAGAGAACTTTAGAAAATGGAAAGACATCCCCTGTTGCTAGGTAGGCAGAACCAGCATTGTCAAAAATAGCTATTCTACATAAACTGATATACAGATTCAATGCAATCCCAATCAAGATACCAATAGTATTTTTAATAGAACTAGAAAAATAAATTCAAAAGTTCATATGGAATTGGAAGAGACCCAGAATAGCCAAAACAATCCTAAGCAACAAAACAAAAGCAGGGGACATCAGGCTACCAGATATCAAATTATATTACACAGCAACAGTGATAAAAAATGACAGTGGTATTGGCACAAGTGAGGATAAGCAGAATAGAGCTGAGGATGCAGAAACATCCCTGAGGACCTCCAGCCGTCTGATCTTAAACAAACAGGTCAAAAACATGCACTGGAATAAAGACAGCCTCTTTAACAAATGGTGCAGGGAAAACTGGCTAACCACATGCAGAAGAGTGAAACTAGACCCACAACTTTCACCATGCACCAAAATCAAATTAAAATGGATGAAAGGCTTAGACATTAAAATGAAACTATTGGACTTGGAAGAAAAAATAGACAAAACCTTTGAAAAGACTTTCTCAATAAAATATTCAATATGCATAAGATAATGCCAAGAATCAATAAAGAGGGTTACATGAAATCAAAAAGCTTCTGCACAGTAAAGGCAACAAGAGAGTGAAGTGAGCACCCATGGAATAACAAATTTGCCAACTATTCCTCACACAGAGGACTAGTATCAAGAATACACAAAGAACTGAAAAAATTAGACCCTCCAAAATGAAGTACTCAACCAAACAATAGAAACTGGAAATGGATGCCAGAGAGCTCAAAGCAGGGTTCGTGTCCTGCCGGTGTCAAGGAGTGAATACCATGAACAAAGGAACACTTTGGAAAGTAGATAGTAACTTTATCAGGAGAAATATAAAGGGAGGATAAAACAGTGGGAACTCCCGTGGAAGCATGGCAGAGGCTCGAGTGCAAATTGTCTGGCAGTTACGGTCACCTTTATAGTTTTTCTAGAGATCGTGCCTATTTATTTTTCCATATCTCACTATTGTTTGGTGCGCATTAGCCTAAAGACTAGTTCATTATCTTTAGATCAAGTCCAAGTGCCTGAGATACGACTTCAAAACTGCGGTGCCAGTGAGTCTGGCGGAAGAGACCAGTATCCATAATTACAGCCCCCTAAAGCCTGCTGAGCTTCAAGGTTGGTCTTACATTCCAAGTATCCTGTATTTTTAGTTGCCATGGTACTGTCTTAGGGAATGTCGCAGACCCAGCATCAGTAACTGCTCTGACATGCTTAGTAGAAATCTACATTATTTAACCCTACACCTGCCTAATAACACATACCTTAAAATGAGTGAACACTTCTTAGAAGTCTGAATGGCCAATATATACATGAAAAGATGTTGAACATCTAAAATGTGCAAATTAAAACAACACTGATGTTCCATCTAATGCCAGTAAGAATGATTGGTATTAAGAAACAATTGTTTGTGAGGCTGTAAGATAAAAGAACTTTCCAGCACTACTGGAGGGACTGCGAACTGGTACAAGCAATCACTATGGAAAGCAGTATGGAGATTCTTCAGAGATTCAGCCAATAGCCAAAACAACACACAGCACAAGATAAAATATTAGTAAATTATATATCTAATAAGAAATTAATATCTGGAATATGTAAAATTTCCTTTAACTTGACACGGAACACCAAATGCCCAATTTGAATATTGGCATAACCTTTATAAGCTTTTTAGAGGATGTATATGTTACCAGTAATGTACAAGAAAGAGATTCAATTTCACCGACCCTAGGAAAAAACAAAATAAAATCAACCACACCCTAACAGTGTACATACATTGTGGAGATATTATTGTAAAAGAAAGTTGAAGAAAAAGAAACGTTGGTGAAGGTGGAAATAATAAAGTTTTGTGTCCTGAACGTGGGAATGAGGTTGCTGTGTGATAAAGCAGAAATTTAGATTCAGGTATATAAGGTAATCCGTGCTCTGAAGATATTAAATGGAAAATTTCAGTATAAGCAATTCTTCAGCTTTAATTTGTATGCCATTCTGCATAGTATGGTGAAAGCTAGAAGTGTCTTGCTCCATGAGACACAAAGATCTCTCTGTCCCATGTGTACACCCTACCTGTCGCTTGCTAGACATGTTGGACACCAGACAGACTGTCACAGGATCTCAGTGCCTATGTTCAAGAAAGCCTCACCTATTACACTTATGTCACGATGCCTAAATATCAGTCACTTCACTTAATCTCATTATATAAGCGTCGTGTTATCTCACCCTCATCCCAAGACCAGGATCTGGACGTATAGCTCAGTTACAGAGTTCGCCTAGTTCAGATGAAGCTGCAGTTAGATTCCCTACACTACCAAGAAGAAAAGAACAAAAAACAAAACAGTGAGTACATTGACATATTTTAAGACATTAAATAAAAATCCTAATTAGAGTATATAGTCGTGTCCTATTTTTGTAATATATTATTGCTAATCTTTCAGTATACCTAAATCATGACTCACCTCTGAAAAGCAAGGTGTTGTAGGGGACTGAGCCTTCAAGCCGTGTGTTCTAACAGACTCTCCAGATATTCAGGGTGAGAACTGACTTTGAATTAGGTATACCCAGGTTGAAATAGGGAATGAACCACCCCACCCCACCCCACCCCCACCCACACCCATGTTGGTGTCTTGTTGATTCTGGTGCAAAACAGAGGGGAAAAATACTTTGTTTCTGACACACACTGCAGCTGATTCTTACACATTATTTGTGACACTGTGAAGTTTTCATCTTTTTTTTTTTTTAGCACTGGGGTTTAAAGCCAGTTTAAATACGCTAGACAAGTTCTACCACATCCCAGCCCTTGTTACTTAAGAGATAGAATCTTGCTAAGCTGCCCGGTCTGTTCCTATTCGTCATCTTCCTGTCTTATCTCCATCCCCGCCAGTAGCTGGAACTACAGGAATCTGCTTCCATGCTGGCCTGCCTTTTGAAAAACATTGATAATTGTACAAAAAGCTACTCAAATCTTAATCTCATTTATCTTAGCTTACTTTCAGGGGTCAAATTACCAGGTGGGAAAAATCAAGGTATATACTTTAAGTGCACAGTTGTACAGTTAAATATTTTAATTGCATTTTTATCAGAAATTTAAATATGAGCAACAAATGTTTTATTATATTATGGTGATTTAATATTATAATTAAGCGTTATGGTATGGTGGCGTGCAGATTAATGACATAAAACCATAAGCTACCTTTCATATCACATAAAGTGCTTATCAAATACAATATTGAAAAATGTCATTGTGCCAGATGTCTTGAGGTGCGTGAAACAAAACATTCAACTCAACTCAGCTTAAATTTGAGGAAATTGATACATGGAGCCAATCTGGAGCAACTAATTCTTAGTTTCCAAATTTTTTTTCTACAGGAAATTTATAAAACATGCAGGTACGTGTAGGGAAATCCAGAAATAAGTTGTTTATACTTGAGGTCTTGCTATTTTTTGATGTAGACATTGAATATGCATAGAACCCAGCCCTAGATAACGAACACATGGGAATTCTAGATAAAGTAAAATCTTGTAGGTAGTCAGAGAAGGTAGCCGGGGTGTGCCAGAGATGTTTCCCAATATAGGACAATGGCAAGTAAAAAGGCAGAAATATAGAGTAGTGCTCCAAAAAAAACCCAAAAAGACAGGATACCTTGGAATGTAGGACAAATGGAGAATGAGTTTGGGGGGAGCTGTAGTTACGATTATGGACCTCTTCGATCAGACTTAGTGGTGTTCCAGCTTTGGAATCATATCTTAGGCCCTCAGATTTGATCTAAAGTCAATGAGCTAGTTGTTATGCTAATGTATACTAGTCAGTAAAGGCCAAATAGGTCTAGAAAAATAAATATGCATGATCAATAGAAAAACTATAATAGATGATTGTAACTGCTAAATAATTGGTGCTCTAACCCCTCCTCTGCTTTCATTCGAGTTCCCACTGTTCTCTTCATCTTTTCTTTGTATTTTTCGTAGTAAAATTGCTTTCTACTTGCAAACTGTTCCTTTGTTCACAGTGTTCATGCTTTGACACAGGCAGAATCATGAGCCCTGGTTTGAGCTCTCTGGCATATTTCTGGCACCAGAGCAGGGACCCCAAAACATTGCTCAGGGACCCTTGAAGACATAGCATGGTGGGCTAAAATTTACTTTGGGTCTGTTCCACTTTGGACTTGCTTATAGCCTCTATTTTCTGTTTCTATCTTGCTAAATTAAAATTGGGCACCCGTTGTCCAATTAAAAGCCACAAAAGTGGCTGCCAATCTTGAGTCTCGGTTGAGAGGTTTCCAAGGGGCAATATGCTCAGGTCCTCCAGTCAATCCTGACTGAGAATGTTGATTCACACTCACTCTGTCCTATCTGGAGTGCAAGTGCTTCTGATGTCAGTAGATGGTAGTCTAACCCCTTGGTTTGGCTCATCTGAAAGTCTGGCACCAAGTGAACATATCAGCATAGGCAAGCCTTGCTTGGCCCTGATTTCCTGGGTAAAACATCTTTGAAAAAACATCTTTAGGCAAGACTATGTTTGACAGAGATAGTGAGCCCCCTATATCTATCTTTTCTCAGTCAGAAAGATCTAGGAAGTGGGAAACTTAGTCTCTGGTGGTCCCAGCATTGGTAAGCTTGCATAACTCCAACCTGCTAACAGGCAGGCAATTTGGCAAGGCTGTCCATGCAAGTTTTTCTGTAAGAGACAGATTTTAAGGCCAAGGGCAAACACTCTGGTAAAATTAAATCTGTCTTTTACAGATGGGAGGTATATCATCTACTCCCCAAAATTCACCTTTACAGTGCATCTTGAAAAACTGGAAACAATTTAATCCTCAAGCCTCGAAGAAGATGAGGTTTGCCTTTTACTGCACCCAGGTGTGACCCCAGTAAGAGTTGCCTGGCAGTGAAACCTGGCCTCCTGCAGGTTCACTCAATTACAATGCTATTTTACCGCTAAAAAGGGTCTGCAAACCAGAGAGATGGTTGGAAATCCCATATGTCCAAACACATTATAATTAATCCTGTTTTCAGTTTTTCCTTTTACAAAAAAAAATGGTAGATAATCTGTGCCCTAATACTGGGTAAAAGACATGAAATATTCCTTCTTGCATGCAGGATAAAATTATCAAAACAACATTTGAAAATATTTCCTAAACAGAAAATGGGCTCAACTCCCTCCTCATCAATGATCTCTACATCCGATTCCCCAACATCTTGTCAGGCCGGTTCCTTGTCATCTTCTTGGCCAGCTCCTCCTACATACAGACCTCATTCCCTCAGTTTTTCAGGAGCTGTGGTAGTTGAACTGTCAGAGGGGGCTCCGGAACTCCTGGATCGCCACCCTTCCCACCTGTGCTAGACTAAAGTAAATGAGCCAAAGCCACTGTGTTTCCTCAGCGCTCCATGGGTAGGAGGAACACTCACTGTTGAATACCCACTGTCTTAGTTTCAATCTACTGAATCAGAAGTTAACAGAGCATGCAAGAAAAAGAAGCAATACAGAGTCAGAATCTTCAGAAAAAAACAAATTTTTATTTATTTATTTTACAAATTGATGAAAATTTAGTGCCTTGCTTCTGAGTGAGTGGACTGAGCTACAGTTAACTGTGAATTGCTGAGTGGCATTGATTGACCGGAAGTGGTGCGTCCAAAACAGCAGCCCCCGAGGCGTCTCCCAAAACATTGTCCCCAGAAACTTTTGGTAGAAGTCATCACAAGGGCATCCGTGTTAATATTCATCAGAAAAAGGATAATTTAGGTGGTCAGCAACACTATATTAAGAGAGAAAAAGCTTTAGTATGGTCTTAATTTTTCCACTGTTAATGTAGTAAAGAAGTGGTATATACAGATTTGCCATTGGGGCAGAAGTTCATCATTTTTTACGTGTTAAGACTGCCATGCTTGTTTCCACAAACATACCTTTACAGGAAACTTATTTTAAAATTGTAACAAAATAGTTCAATTGCATTACTGTGCCTAAAACTGAGCATATAGAACACACAGAGATACACACTCATTCACAATGTTCACACTCAATCGTGTTCTCATTCATTCACAATGCTCTCAAACATGTCTCCAAAGCAACACAGAAGCAAAGAAGTCCTTTCCCAATTCAAATTCTCAATGAAGCCACAGACTAATTATGCTATGTTTAGTAGAAGGCCAAGTCCAAATACTAATAAACACAATCTATGTTTTACAATATACAGTTGACTGCTAGCAATTTCACTTCATTATTTCCTTTACTCGCAATATATTCCATTAATCACATGTTACATTCATGAAAGAAAATGCCATTTTTCACAAAGACTTCCATGCCCCAAATACTTATCATTTAATTAACAACAAACATAAGCAACTAGATATCATTACTTATTAAAATGTTAGAAAAGAAAGCCTGAATTACTGATTGCTTCCCATTCTCTCTTTACTTCACATTCCTACATTCCCTCTCTTTTTCTACTACTCCTAATACTTGCAATAATAATACATAATTATGATACCTCTGAGTATCATGCTAAATGTAGACCATTTGATTACCTTTCAAACATTGCCCCATTTATTTCTGTTATAAAATTTCTAAAGGTAGAGAAGATACATATTCCTTTTTTGGCCTGATTTATAATTCATGTCCACTGTCAAAATCTATAACCATAGGGTATGAAGGAAGAGATTTTTGGATCACAATAAATTCTTTTCAGCAGTATCAATCCTTCCTGCACCTGTTTCTCTTTTTTCCGTGTGTGTGTGTGTGTGCGTGTAAAATACATAATATTTACGTTGAACTTGAGTTTTTTGTGCACATACATATCCTGGCAAAATTACAAGTCCATCCCTTCTCCCTTTCCAGCCCTACCATATCTGCCCCCTCCTCACTAGTTCCCATTAGTCCTTCATTTTTCTCTATGAAATCTGAGTTTCTCATATTAGAAACCATTCTCAACCATTTGATAGTTAACCTTCTGCATCTCACTTCACTAAGCTTCCATCCATTTGCCTACAGTCCTCAAACCTATCTGTTTTTGTAGAGCAGTAGTATTCCATTATGTTCAGATACCATAATGTATGTATCCATTGGTCTTCTGATGCGTATTTTTGTGTTTTCCATATTTTAACTATTGTTAGTTGCCTGCACCGGTTTCTCTTGATTATAAAATTTTCCTCCAAATGATTACTTTATCCTCTTCCCTGAGATGCCCATGTTTTAGAAGTTCAAAACCAAATGTTCTACTGACCACTTCAATGGCTGCCTTTCCAGAGCTATATGCAGTGCTTGGGTTCTCAACAAGCACATTGAAAGAGAACTGAGAGACAGAAAACTAAAATAAAATGAGGCAATATATGTTCCAAAGTTACTTACAACTCAGCAGGAAGATATCGAAAGTTTCTGTTTAGGCCATCTATGACCTTCATGTCCTCAGCAGTCAATTGGAATTCAAAAACCTGTCACACAAATAAAACGTTTTTAGTGGACTTAGAGTGCGTATTGGTCAAACCTGAAAACTCAAGTGAATCTGAAACAGACTGAATGGCATAAAGGCAATATTTAATACATCTAAGAAGTTCCCAAATCGTTATTAATAAAGAAACCAAATAAAACACTCAGTCAATGGAAATCAAGCAAAATTTCATAGTGATTACTTTTGAGATATAATGTATTGCAACTTGCATAACAATACAGACAAAAAGTGACATCAAAGCTTACATGATTGTAAGATTGTAGTGTGATCTACTCAGAAGGCATGGAAGAGTCTAGAAGCAAAGTTTTAAAAGACCCAACAAGGTACTTGGCTGGCATAATATTGAAAACTGTATCTGTATGGAGCTCTGCCCAATCCTAACTCTCACTGGCTCTGCTGTCTGTCCCTGTAACACAGTAGCAGTTGACTCTTCATAACACATCTGAAATCTGCATGCAAAGAAAATGCTAGACATATTGACGCAACCCCAAAATGCTGTGATACGAGCTTCTCTCAAGTACGCACAGGAAAAACATCACGTAGAAGCCCTGAGACCCTCAGTCTCGCTCATCACCTGCAAGTTCTCTTTAATCTCCTTCTCGATTAAACTCTGGGCCAGAACCACGACCCCGCGCTGCAGCTGGTAGCGAATGGCAACCAGGGCTGGAGATCGGTTGTGCTTTTTGGCCACAGCGCAAAGAACTGGGTCTTCCAAGAGAAACGGAGCACTAGGCGCCACCCTGGAAGAGAAAGAAAAGATGCCGAAACCTGGGGTTAAATACAAGTTTTCTAGGAAGCTTCCAAAACGGACCGGGGCCTGCTCTAGATTCAGGGTCTTTCACTGGAGTTCCTAGAACAGCAGCATTATTTTTTCTTAATCTTCTCAGAAGTGCAGCCTCTCCACTCTGCCTGAGCCAGTTAAGAGTGAAACCCAGGAAAGTGGGTGTTGTAGGACTGGAAATATTGCATTATTAATATGTGTTTTAATAAATCTCAGTTATCTGAATTACCATCGTTTATCTCGTTGGGTCCCCAGAGCCCCGTAGGCCACTAGAACAATGCCTTTGGACTTGCAGTACTCCAACAACTTGCTCTGGTTGAGGTAGGGGTGACATTCCACCTGTGCATGGACAGAATACAAAAGTATCAGACTATATAAAATGCTGTTGTTAAACAAAGGGAAATGTTAAAATTGAATGAAGCTAAACAAAAAAAGATGTACAGTGATACATTTAAATTAAAAGACATCAACGTAAAGGAATGTTTTCTTCTTAAATAGCAAGTTTAATCTCTCTGTCATCTGATTGGATCACCAAAATAACTTTCCTTAGGTGAACCAGCTCTGTGGAGAAGTTCATGGAGATACACACACACACACACACACACACACACACACTATTTTTTTAAGGAACAGGGGATTGAATTGAGGGTACTATGCATACTATGCAAGCACTCTATCAGCAAGCAAAATAGCCAATTTTATATTTTATTTTAAAACAGGGTCTCAGTAATTGCTTAAGTTGATTTAAAACTTGTGACTCTTTACCTCACCTGCCCAAGTGGCTGGGAATGCAGGTGTCCATCACCACACCCAATTAATACTATTTTCATATACAAAAAGATATGGTAGTATCTGGTTTGGGGACAAAAAGAAAAAAATGAAAATCGGACCTGTTATCAAGCCAGAAATTTAAAAATTGGAAAACGACTCAAGAAATAAATCTGATGGACCAGAGAATCTGCTAGGCATTTCACTTATAACATTTGGGTATATTTGCATATCATAGTGGTAATGTTAAAATCAATTATAAAACAGAGTAAATAAAAGTTCATGAGACCTACAATAAGAAAGAGGAACAGGGGCTGGAGGAATGGCTCAGTGGTTAAAGAGCTTTCCTAGCAAGAGCTATGTCAAGCGCTAAGTACCCAAGTTCGATTCCCCAGTACCACATAAGCTGGGCATGGTGGTGCATGCCTGCAATCCCAGCACTCAGGAGGCTGAGGCAGGAGGATTGCCATTAATCCAGGGCCTTCCTGTGTTCCATAGTGAGGTCAGGACCAGCCTGAGCTACTTAGCAAGACCCTGTCTCAAAAGAAAGAGGAACAAAAACGTTTTACCTTGTTCTAGATCATTAATTCCTCAGAATCTTGATAAATAAAAAGAAGATACTAAGAAATAGACTGTATTAAAGGAACCATAGCACTTTATCCTGAAATGAGTGAATTTATTTTCACAATAAGAAGTCTGGTAAGAAAAATAAACAGAAGAATTAAAAGAAAAATAAATATTCACAAATTACAATGAAGTTTAATTATCAAAAAAAAAGATGGAAAATGGTTGAATTGTGTAAGAAGTAGTTTTGACACTAGACTTCTCTCAGCAGGCTAGGTAGTAATTGTAATCAGGGAAAATATATATTTACAATGAAAAAGATCTGGCTAGTAGTACTTGACCAAGTTATCAACATGACATTATCAATTATGGGACAATTTGTAATTATAGATTTCCGAATGGGGTACAATTGAGAGACGTGGTATAATAAGAACACTTCCTGGCCAAAATGGTAAAGTTTAATGTAATAAAGAATTCAGTCTAACTTTCAATAGATACAAACTGGGACTGTAGAATCAACGTTATTGATATTACAAGACAATATCAACTTTATTGATATTACAATATACAACCCAACTGCGGCACAGAATAGATGTGCTGAAACAAAACCTACAATTTGCTGCTTACAAGAGACACACTTTACCCATAAGGAAACATACAGACTGAAAATAAAAGGATGAATTTTAATATTTCATTCAATAGGATCTTTGAATCAAGCAGGAGTAGCTGTACTATTCTCAGACAAATCAGACTTCAAACAGAAGCAGATTAGGAGAGTCAAATATGGACAATATGTATTGGTTAAGAGAATAGTACAACAGGAAAAAATCACAATCATTAATATATATGCTCCCAACTCTGGAGAACCTAACTGCATAAAATAAATATTATTAGATGTTAAAGGACATATAGTCCTGACACAATCATAGTAGAGGATTTTAATATTTCATTATCACAGATAGATAGTTCAACTAGAAAGAAAATCCACAAAGAAATACTGCAGGTAAACAATACTATGGAAAACCTGGACTTAACAGATATTTATGGAGTGTTCTACCCAACATCAACAAGATACATTTTCTTCTTATCAGCACATGGGACATTTTCTAAGGTAGACCATATTGTAGGCCATAAAACATGCTTAATTAAGTACAAAGGAGTTGAAATAATTTCTTGCTTACTCTCAGATCATAAAACTGGAAATCAACACAAAAGAAACAACAAAAAATATATAAATACCCAAGGACTGAATAACTTACTGCTGAATAAACAATGGGTCACAGAAGAAGTCAGGGAATAAGTCAAAAACTTCTTAGAGTTAATTGACAAATGAAGCACATTATACCAGAATCTATGGGAAACAATGAAAGTGGTCCTTAAAGGGAAATTCATGGCCATCAGTGCACAATACCAAATAACAGAGAATCACAAATAAGCAATCTAAGGATGCACCTCAAGGTCTCTACCTATAAAGTCTTTACCTATGAAGAAAAGTCCAGGACCAGATGGACTTATAGCAGAATTTTTTCAGTATTTTGGGGAAGAACTGACCCCAATGCTGTTTGAACTGATTCATGAAGTTAAAGGAGAAGAAACACAGCCAACTTGTTTGTAGAGGCTAGCATCACCCTAGTGCCAAAACCAGACAGAGATTCAACCAGGAAAGGAAGTTATAGACCAATACCCTTAATGAAGATAGACGCAAAAAATTCCCAATAAGATTCTGGCAAAGAGAATTCAGCAGCAAATCAACAAAGATCATACGTCATGACCAAGTGGGTTTCATTCCTGGAATTCAAGGCTGGTTCAACATTTGTAAATCAATCAGTGTAATACACCACATCAACAAGAGCAAGAACAAAAACCACATGAGCACCTCTATTGTCTCAGAAAAAGGCCTTTGATAAAATCCAACATCCATTCATGATAAAAGAAAAACCTGAGAAAAATAAGTATAGAAGGGCCTTACCTCAAGCTGATAGAAGCCTTATATGCCAAATCTACAATATCATAGTTAAGGGAAGAAATTGGAAGTGTTCATCCTTAAATCAGGAGCACAATAAGGCGGTCAACTTTCACCACTCCTATTCAACATAGTCCTTGAAATCCTCATCATAGCAATCAGGCAAGAAAGTGAAATGAAGGGAATAAGCATCAGAAAGAAGGAAGTCAAACTATCCTTATTAGCAAATATGATTATCTTCATGCAATACCCTAACAACTCCACTATGGAACTCTTGGAAATAATAAACAAATTCAGCCAAATTGTAGAATATGAAGTCAATGCTAAAAAATCAATAGCATTCCTCTACAGTAACAATAAATTTACTGAGAAAGAGCTTAGAAGAATCATTTAATTCTCAATAGCTCAGCCAAAAAAATAAGTAAATAAAAATTTAAAACTCAGAGTAGACCTAACCAAGGAAATCAAGGACCCACACAAAGAAAACTATACTACACTGAAGAAAGAAATTGAAGAAGACATCAGAAAATAGAAAGACATCCCCTATTCTTGGTTAGGTAGAATTAATATGGTCAACATGATTATAGTTCCCAAACTGATATACAGATTTAATGAAATTTCTATCAAAATACGAACAAATTCTTCCACAGAACTTGAAAAAACAATCCTTAAATTCAAATAGATCCAAAGGAAGCCTAGAATAGCCAAAAAATCCTGACTAACAAGACTAAGGCAGGAGGCATTACAATTCCAGACATCAAGTTATACTACAAATCAATAGTTATAAAGACTATATGGTATTTGCACAAAAAACAGAACTAAGGATGCAGGGACAAACTCAAATACCCGATCTTTGATAAAGAAGTCAAAAGCATACACTGGGAAAAGGATAGCTTCTTTAACAAATGGTTCTGGGAAAACTGGACATACATATGTAGAAAAATGAATCTAGACACGCCTGTCACCTTGGACCATGGACCAAAATTAAGTCAAAGTAGATCAAAGACCTAGATATTAAAACTGAAACACTGAATATTCAGGAAGACAAATTAGGCAAAAATCTGAAAGGTGTATGCAAGGATTTTCTTAACAAGACACTAAAACAAAAGAAATAGCCCACAGAATTAACAAATGCAACTATTTCAACCTAAAAAGTTTCTTCACCACAAAAGAAATTATTAACAGAGTAAAGAGAGAACTGACAGAATAGGAAAAATATTCACCACTTATACTTCAGATAGGAGGCTCATAACTAGAATATATAAGGAACTGAAGAAAAATAAGCCCCTCAAGATCAAAGACCCAATTGAAAGATGGACAACCAAAACAAACAGAATTCTCAGATGAAGAAGTTCGAATGGCCAGTAAATACAAGAAAAGATATTTAGCATCCTTAGCCATTAGAAAATGCAAATAAAAATATCACCAAGATGCCATCTAACCCCAGAAAGAATGACGTATAACAAAAAGTCAAACAACAATCGGTGCTGGTGACACCGTGGGGAGAAAGGAAGCCTCTTACACTACTGGCAGGAAAAAAAAAAAAACTGATACAATCACTTTGGAAAGCGGTATGGGAATTTCTCAAAAGATTGGAAATAAATATTCCCTTCAATCAAGTGATACCTCTTCTGGGAATTTTTCCAAAAGAGCTAAAAATACCAGGTAGCAAAGATACATGTATATCCACATTCATAGCAGCACAAATAACAGTAGATAACCGCAGATAGGTAGTAGATAAAATCTGGAAGACACAGACATACACATTAACAAACCGAAGGATACATAAATTGTGGTATTTGTACACGGTGGGACATTACCTGTCTCTAAAGACAAGTAGGTTTGAGGCTTTTGTAGCTAAATGGATGTAACTTGAGATCATCATGCTCAGTGAAATGAGTCAGATGCAGAAGGTTAAATACTGAATGGGTTCTCTAATATGAGAAATCCAGGTCACAGTCATTTCATAGACTAACTGGGGGGAATAATGGGAACTAGTGGGGAGGAGAAGAGGGTAGAGGGTCAGAAAGATGGGAAGGAAGGATTTGTAATGTTGCCGCGATATGTATATGAACAAAATACACAAGATCACTGTAAACAGGCATCCCATAGAACCAAATGAGCGTGATATTGGGAGTCACGGGGGAGGGCAGGGTTTAGGAGGGCCAAAAATGGGGAGGGAAAAGGATCGTAAGACTGATGTGATGTGTACGTACACAAAATACTCAAGCTCGTGGTAAACATTATGCATTGCATATATACATATTAGTAAAATGGGGGAAAACGGTTTTGCTTTGTTTTGTGACAGTCTCTCTCCATAGTTCAGGCTGGTCCTGAGTTCACTAGGCTGGCCTTGAACTCTCAGCGACTCTCCGACTTCAGCCACTTTATGTGGTGATGGGAAAGCAAACCAAGGGCGTGTGCATGCTAGGCAAGAGCTTTAATTACTGAGGTACACTCCCACAGTCAGGACACTTTGTATGTGGTGCCCGGGAACCGGACCCAGCATCATGCAAATTGTAGGCAAACACTGCAGCCAGAGTGATGCCCTCAACCCTATATTATTTTTATGTTTTAACATATTTTTACTTATATATAGCATCCCTTCCCCATCCCACCTTCTGGCCACGCCCACTTTCCCTTTCCCTGGCCACAAACTACATCTTCTTACTTTTTTCTATATTGCTTATGTTTACACTTTGGTTTTCTCATATGAAGGCAAGAAATCACATGGTTAAAGAAATCATACGATTCTTTTTGTATCTGATTCATTTCCCTGGGCCTAATGGTCTCAAGGTGCATCCATTTCCCTACAAGTGACTCAAACTTGTCATTATTTATGGCAGAGAAATATTCCATTGTGAACATATACCACATGTATATCTTTATGTAGTCATCTATATTTGGGCATATGGGCTTCACTGAAGATTTGACTATTGTGAATTGTGCTGTTATAAACATGGAAATGCAATATGTCACTCTGCATGATGACTTTCTTTTAAGAAGATACCAAGAAGAGGTACAGGGGGGTCAAATGGAATATTGATTTTCAGATTTTTTTTAAGAATCTCCATACTGCTTTCCATAGTGGTTGTACCAGTTTATAGCTCCACCAGCAATGTAGGAGGGTTCCATTTTCCCAACATCCTCTCCGGCATTCATTGTTTTTCAGTGCTTAATGGCAGCCGTACTTATTGGTGTTCGATGGAAATTCTGTGTCATTTTAATCTGCATTTATCTGATGGCTGAAGATGTTGAACTTTTTTGTGTATTTTTTGGCCATGTGAACTTCTTCTTAGAACTGTTTATTCATCTCAGGTTCCCATTTTTTGATTGGGTCCTTTATTTTGGAGGGTCTAATTTTTTGCAGTTCTTTGTATATTCTTGCTAATAGTTCTCTCTCTGAGGAATAGATGAAGGCCTAGATTGCTTTTAAACACAGGAGGCAGAAAATAGTAACTCCTGAAAGCGTAGAGAGGTACTTCAGCGAGCAACAGAGTCATGTGAAAATTTCAAGGCTCTGACTCCTTCCTAGAGAGGGACATGTTTATTTTTTTTCAAACCTGGAGTCACTGCTTGTAGGACTTACTGTAATCTGGCAGAATTGAGAAGTTTTAATTTCAAGCAGAGGTGCAGTACTAGAGATTATTAAACTCTATTGTTTCACAGAAGTTTGAGTGCACCAAAATTATTATCTGCGGGTCCTATGTGATGTGGCTTCAAGGAAGCAGCTGAATTAAACTTCCGACTCAAGTAGGTGAATTAAGGGCACAGCAGATGTTCTTAATCCACCTACCATCATTTTTGCAATAAGTTACCTATAAAAAACAGAACAAAGCATTCTCTGGACATTCCCTGGCCCTGAACCTTGTCACTGTCAAGAACACATGTCCTCTAAAAGACCAAAGTAGCCAAACATCACTCCTGGCAACAGGCTGAGCTCAGGTGGAAAGTTTTTCCTTCTTCTGAGAAAATAAATGATCTTGTGAGATGAGTATGGGTTGAAATTTCACCAGTGCCTCCACAGAACACGGTTGCCAGAAGCCAACTGAGCATATTCAGAGAACACCAGCCCACAGTCCACACACGAGAGGTGCCAGACAGAGAAAACCCAAAGACAGAGAGGTGGAGAGAGAGGTCTTCCCAAAGCCCTGAAGTGGTGATGCACTCTGCAAATTGTAGTCTCCTTGGGGCAGCGTTCTCTGTTCTCCGGAAGGTTCTGAACTCCATTTCCCTGTTACCCCTGTGCCTCACCAGAGGCCCCCAAGGGGAGCACTTAGTGATGCACTACCACACTGGAAGCACGGACTATGACCCAGAAGCAACTATGACCACCACTTGGAGACATTGACATCTGGC